>NW_025553123.1:0-60174 GCF_020424385.1 Procambarus clarkii | reverse complement strand
GCTCAGGCCTCGAAATTGGGATGTTTGGGATATTTTGAAAACTGAAGGGGGGATTGAGACAAATGTGACCAAACGCCGTTTTCAGTACTTGGCATATGTTGGGTAAAAAAAAGTCGTAATTTCAAACTGCGAATACGTGCAGAGAGCCAGAATTTGGCTCCAAAATATGGCTCAGTCCTCGAAATTGGGATGTTTGGGATATTTTGAAAACTGCAGGAGGGATTGAGACAAATATGACCAAACGCCGCTTTCAGTACATTGCATATGTTGGGCATAAAAAAGTTGTAAATTTAAAACTGCGAATACGTGCAGAGAGCTAGAATTTGGCTCCAAAATATGACTCAGGGCTCGAAATTTGGATATTTGGGATATTTTGGAAACTGCAAGGGGGATTGAGACAAATGTGACCAAACGCTGCTTTCAGTACTTGGCATATGTTGGGTAAAAAAAAGTCGTAATTTCAAAGAGCGAATACGTGCAGAGAGCCAGAATTTGGCTCTATAATATGGCTCAGGCCTCGAAATTAGGATATTTGGGATATTTTCAAAACTGCAGGGAGGTTTGGGACAAATGTGACCAAACGCCGCTTACAGTACTTGGCATATGTTGGGTATATAAAGTCGTAATTTCAAACTGCGAATACGTACAGAGAGCGAGAATTTGGCTCCAAAATATGGCTCAAGCCTCGAAATTGGGATATTTGTGATATTTTGAAAACTGCAGGGGAGGTTGGGCAAAATGTGACTCAATGCTGCTTTAAGCACTTGGCATATGTTGGGTATATAAAGTCGTAATTTCAAACTGCGAATACGTGCAGAGAGCCAGAATTTTGTCCAAAAAATGGCTCAGGCCTCGAAATTGGGATGTTTGGGATATTTTGAAAACTGCAGGAGGGATTGAGACAAATAAGACCAAACGCCGCTTTCAGTACTTGGCATATGTTGGGCATAAAAAAGTCGTAAATTTAAAACTGCGAATACGTGCAGAGAGCCAGAATTTGGCTCCAAAATATTGCTCAGTCTCGAAATTGGGATGTTTGGGATATTTTGAAAACTGCAGGGGGGATTGGGACATATGTGACCAAACGCCGCTTTCAGGACTTGGCATATGATGAGTATAAAATTTGCAATTTCAAACTGCGAATACGTGCAGAGAGCCAGAATTTGGCTCCAAAATATGGCTCAGGCCTCGTAATTGGGATATTTGGGATATTTTGAAAACTGCAAGGGAGTTTGTGCAAAATGTGACTCACTGCTGCTTTCAGTACTTGGCATATGTTGGGTATAAAAAGTCGTAATTTCAAACAGCGAATACGTGCAGAGAGCCAGAATTTGGCTCCAAAATATGGCTCAGGCCTCGAAATTAGGATGTTTGGGATATTTTGAAAACTGCAGGGAGGTTTGGGACAAATATGACCAAATGCCGCTCTCAGTACTTGGCATATGATGGGTATATAAATTCGTAATTTCAAACTGCGAGTACGTGCAGAGAGCCAGAATTTGGCTCCAAAATATGGCTCAGGTCTCGAAATTGTGATTTTTGGGATATTTTGAAAACTGCAGGGGGGATTGGGACATATGTGACCAAATGCCGCTTTCAGGACTTGGCATATGTTGAGTATAAAATTTGCAATTTCAAACTGCGAATACGTGCAGAGACCCAGAATTTGGCTCCAAATTATGGCTCAGGCCTCGAAATTGGGATATTTGGGATGTTTCGAAAACTGCAGGGGAGTTTGTGAAAAATGTGACTAAATGCCTCTTTCAGGACTTGGAATATGTTGGGTATATAAAGTCGTAATTTCAAACTGCGAATACGTGCATAGAGCCAGAATCTAGCTGGAAAATATGGCTCAGGCCTCGAAATTCGGATATTTGGGATATATTGAAAACTGCAGAGGGGTTTGGGACAAATATGACCAAACGCCGCTTTCAGAACTTGACATATGTTGGGTATAAAAAGTCTTAATTTCAAAGTGCAAATACGTGCAAAGAGCCAGAATTTGTCTCCAAAATATGGCTCAGGCCTCGAAATTGGGATGTTTGGGATATTTTTAAAACTGCAGGGGGGTTTGGGACAGATGTAACCAAACGCCGCTTTCAGTACTTGGTATATGTTGGGTATAAAAATTCGTAATTTCAAACTGTGAATACGTGCAAAGAGCTTGAATTTGGCTCTAAAATATGGCTCAGGCCTCGAAATTGTGATGTTTCGGATATTTTGAAAACTGCAGGGAGGTTTGGGACAAATGTGACCAAACGCCGCTTCAGTACTTCGCATATGTTGGGTATAAAAAAGTCGTAATTTCAAACTGTGAATATGTGCAGAGAGCCAGAATTTGGCTCCAAAATATGGCTCAGGCCTCGAAATTGGGATGTTTGGGATATTTTGGAAACTGCAAGGGAGGATTGAGACAAATGTGACCAAACGCCGCTTTCAGTACTTGGTATATGTTGGGTATAAAAAACTCTTTATTTCAAACTGCGAATACGTGCATAGAGCCAAAATTTTGCTCCAAAATATTGCTCAGGCCTCGAAATTGGGATGTTTGGATTATTTTGAAAACTGCAGGGAGATTTGGGACAAATGTGACCAAACGCCGCTTCAGTACTTCGCATATGTTGGGTATAAAAAAGTCGTAATTTCAAACTGTGAATACGTGCAGAGAGCCAGAATTTGACTCCAAAATATGGCTCAAGCCTCGAAATTGGGATATTTGTGATATTTTGAAAACTGCAGGGGAGTTTGTGCATAATATGACTCACTGCCGCTTTCAGTACTTGGCATATGTTGGGTATAAAAAGTCGTTATATCAAACTGCGAATTCGTGCAGAGAGCCAGAATTTGGCTCCAAAATATGGCTCAGGCCTCGAAATTGGGAAATTTGGGATATTTTGAAAACTGCAGGGAGGTTTGGGACAAATGTGACCAAACGCCGCTTTCAGTACTTGGCATATGTTGGGTATATAAAGTCGTAATTTCAAACTGCGAATACGTGCATAGAGCCAGAATTTAGCTGCAAAATATGGCTCAGGCCTCGAAATTGGGATGTTTGGGATATTTTGAAAGCTGCAGGGGGGTTTGGACAAATGTGACCAAACGCCGCTTTCAGTACTTGGCATATGTTGGGTATAAAAATTCGAAATTTCAAACTGCGAATACGTGCAGAGAGCCAGAATTTGGCTCCAAAATATGGCTCAGGCCTCGAAATTGGGATATTTGGGATATTTTGAAAACTGCAGGGAGGTTTGGGACAAATGTGACCAAACGCCGCTTTCAGTACTTGGCATATGTTGGGTATAAAAATTCGTAATTTCAAACTGCGAATACGTGCATAGAGCCAGAATTTGGCTCCAAAATATGGCTCAGTCCTCGAAATTGGGATGTTTGGGATATTTTGAAAACTGCAGGGGGTTTGGGACAAATGTGACCAAACGCCGCTTTCAGTACTTGGCATATGTTGGGTATAAAAAGTCGTAATTTCAAACTGCGAATACGTGCATAGAGCCAGAATTTGGCTCCAAAATATGGCTCAGGCCTCGAAATTGGGATGTTTGGGATATTTTGAAAACTGCAGGGGGGTTTGGGACAAATGTGACCAAACGCCGCTTTCAGTACTTGGCATATGTTGGGTATAAAAAGTCGTAATTTCAAACTGCGAATACGTGCAGAGAGCCAGAATTTGGCTCCAAAATATGGCTCAGGCCTCGAAATTGGGATGTTTGGGATATTTTGAAAACTGCAGGGGGGTTTGGGACAAATGTGACCAAACGCCACTTTCAGTACTTGGCATATGTTGGGTATAAAAAGTCGTAATTTCAAACGGCGAATACGTGCAGAGCCAGAATTTGGCTCCAAAATATGGCTCAGGCCTCGAAATTGGGATGTTTGGGATATTTTGAAAACTGCAGGGGGATTTGGGACAAATGTGACCAAACGCCGCTTTCAAGACTTGGTATATGTTGAGTATAAAATTTGCAATTTCAAACTGCGAATACGTGCAGAGACCCAGAATTTGGCTCCAAATTATGGCTCAGGCCTCGAAATTGGGATATTTGGGATGTTTCGAAAACTGCAGGGGGGATTGAGACAAATGTGACCAAACTGCGCTTTCAGTACTTGGCATATGTTGGGTATAAAAAAGTTGTAATTTCAAACTGCGAATACGTGCAGAAAGCCAGAATTTGGCTCTAAAATATGGCTCAGGCCTCGAAATTGGGAAATTTGGGATATTTTGAAAACTGCAGGGGAGTTTGTGCAATATATGACTCACTGCCGCTTTCAGGACTTGGAATATGTTGGATATATAAAGTCGTAATTTCAAACTGCGAATACGTGCAGAGAGCCAGAATTTGGCTCCAAAATATGGCTCAGGCCTCGAAATTGGGATGTTTGGGATATTTTGAAAACTGCAGGGGGGTTTTGGACAAATGTGACCAAACGCCGCTTTCAGTACTTGGCATATGTTGGGTATAAAAAGTCGTAATTTCAAACTGCGAATACGTGCAGAGAGCCAGAATTTGGCTCCAAAATATGGCTCAGGCCTCGAAATTGGGATGTTTGGGATATTTTGAAAACTGCAGGGGGTTTGGGACAAATGTGACCAAACGGCGCTTTCAGTACTTGGCATATGTTGGGTATAAAAAAGTTGTAATTTCAAACTGCGAATACGTGCAGAGAGCCAGAATTTGGCTCCAAAATATGGCTCAGGCCTCGAAATTGGGATGTTTGGGATATTTTGAAAACTGCAGGGGAGTTTGTGCAAATGTGACTCACTGCCGCTTTCAGTATTTGGCATATGTTGGGTATAAAAAGTCGTAATTTCAAACTGCGAATACGTGCACAGAGCCAGAATTTGGCTCCAAAATATGGCTCAGGCCTCGAAATTGGGATGTTTGGGATATTTTGAAAACTGAAGGGGGGATTGAGACAAATGTGACCAAACGCCGTTTTCAGTACTTGGCATATGTTGGGTAAAAAAAAGTCGTAATTTCAAACTGCGAATACGTGCAGAGAGCGAGAATTTGGCTCCAAAATATGGCTCAAGCCTCGAAATTGGGATATTTGGGATATTTTGAAAACTGCAGGGGAGTTTGTGCATAATGTGACTCACTGCCGCTTTCAGTACTTGGCATATGTTGGGTATAAAAAGTCGTTATATCAAACTGCGAATACGTGCAGAGAGCCAGAATTTGGCTCCAAAATATGGCTCAGGCCTCGAAATTGGGAAATTTGGGATATTTTGAAAACTGCAGGGAGGTTTGGGACAAATGTGACCAAACGCCGCTTTCAGTACTTGGCATATGTTGGGTATATAAAGTCATAATTTCAAACTGCGAATACGTGCAGAGAGCCAGAATTTGGCTCCAAAATATTGCTCAGTCTCGAAATTGGGATGTTTGGGATATTTTGAAAACTGCAGGGGGGTTTTGGACAAATGTGAGCAAACGCAGTTTTCAGTAATTGACATATGTTGGGTATAAAAATTCGTAATTTCAAAATGCGAATACGTGCAGAGACCCAGAATTTGGCTCCAAAATATGGCTGAGGCCTCGAAATTCGGATATTTGGGATATATTGAAAACTGCAGGGAGGTTTGGGACAAATGTGACCGAACGCCGCTTTCAGTACTTTGCATATGTTGGGTATAAAAATTCGTAATTTAAAACTGCGAATACGTGCATAGAGCCAGGATTTGGCTCCAAAATATGGCTCAGTCCTCGAAACTGGGATGTTTGGGATATTTTGAAAACTGCAGAGGGGTTTGGGACATATATGACCAAACGCCGCTTTCAGAACTTGGCATATGTTGGGTATAAAAAGTCGTAATTTCAAAGTGCGAATACGTGCATAGAGGCAGAATTTAGCTGGAAAATATGTCTCAGGCCTCGAAATTGGGATGTTTGGGATATTTTTAAAACTGCAGGGGGGTTTGGGACAGATGTAACCAAACGCCGCTTTCAGTACTTGGTATATGTTGGGTATAAAAATTCGTAATTTCAAACTATGAATACGTGCAAAGAGCTTGAATTTGGCTCTAAAATATGGCTCAGACCTCGAAATTGGGATGTTTGGGATATTTTGAAAACTGCAGGGGGGTTTGGGACAAATGTGACCAAACGCCACTTTCAGTACTTGGCATATGTTGGGTATAAAAAGTCGTAATTTCAAACGGCGAATACGTGCAGAGCCAGAATTTGGCTCCAAAATATGGCTCAGGCCTCGAAATTGGGATGTTTTGGATATTTTGAAAACTGCAGGGGGGATTGGGACATATGTGACCAAACGCCGCTTTCAGGACTTGGCATATGTTGGGTATAAAAAGTCGTAATTTCAAACTGCGAATACGTGCAGAGAGCCAGAATTTGGCTCCAAATTATGGCTCAGGCCTCGAAATTGGGATATTTGGGATGTTTCGAAAACTGCAGGGGGGATTGAGACAAATGTGACCATATGCCGCTTTCAGAACTTGGAATATGTTGGGTATAAAAAGTCGTAATTTCAAAGTGCGAATACGTGCAGAGAGCCAGAATTTGGCTCCAAAATATGACTCAGGCCTCGAAATTGGGATGTTTTGGATATTTTGAAAACTGCAGCGGGGTTTGGGACAGATGTAACCAAACGCTGCTTTCAGTACTTGGCATATGTAGGGTATAAAAAGTCGTAATTTCAAACTGCGAATACATTCAAAGAGCTTGAATTTGGCTCCAAAATATGGCTCAGGCCTCGAAATTAGGATATTTGGGATATTTTGAAAACTGCAGGGAGGTTTGGGACAAATGTGACCAAACGCCGCTTTCAGTACTTGGCATATGAAAGTCGTTTGGTATATAATAAGGGTATATAAAGTCGTAATTTCAAACTGCGAATACGTGCAGAGATCCAGAATTTGGCTCCAAAATAGGGCTCAGGCCTCGAAATTGGGATGTTTGAGATATTTTGAAAACTGCAGGGGAGTTTGTGCATAATATGACTCACTGCCACTTTCAGTACTTGGCATATGTTGGGTATAAAAAGTCGTAATATCAAACTGCGAATACGTGCAGTGAGCCAGAATTTGGCTCCAAAATATGGCTCAAGCCTCGAAATTGGGAAATTTGGGATATTTTGAAAACTGCAGGGAGGTTTGGGACAAATGTGACCAAACGCCGCTTTCAGTACTTGGCATATGTTGGGTATATAAAGTCGTAATTTCAAACTGCGTATACGTGCAGAGAGCCAGAATTTTGCTCCAAAAAAATGGCTCAGGCCTCGAAATTGGGATGCTTTAGATATTTTGAAAACTGCAGGAGGGATTGAGACAAATAAGACCAAACGCCGCTTTCAGTACTTGGCATATGTTGGGTATAAAAAGTCGTAATTTCAATGTGCGAATATGTGCATAGAGCCAGTATTTGACTCCAAAATATGGCTCATGCCGCGAAATTGGCTTATTTGGGATATTTTGAAAACTGCAGGGAAGTTTGTGCAAAATGTGAGTCACTGCCGCTTTCAGTACTAGGCATATGTTGGGTACAAAAAATCGTAATTTCAAACTGCGAATACGTGCAGAGAGCCAGAATTTTGCTCCAAAATATGGCTCAGGCCTCGAAATTGGGATGTTTGGGATATTTTGAAAACTGCAAGAAGAATTGAGACAAATGTGACCAAACGCCGCTTTCAGTACTTGGTATATGTTGGGTATAAAAAATCGTAATTTCAAACTGCGAATACGTGCAGAGAGCCAGAATTTGGCTCCAAAATATGGCTCAGTCCTCGAAATTGGGATATTTTGGATATTTTGAAAACTGCTGGGAGGTTTGGGACAAATGTGACCAAACGCCGCTTTCAGTATTTGGCATATGTTGGGTATATAAAGTTGCAATTTCAAACGGCGAATACGTGCAGAGAGCCTGAATTTTGTTCCAAAATATGGCTCAGGCCTAGAAATTGGATATTTGGGATATTTTGAAAACTGCAAGAGAGTTTGTGCAAAATGTGACTCACTGCCGCTCTCAGAACTTGGCATATGTTGGGTATAAAAAGTCGTAATTTCAAAGTGCGAATACGTGCAGAGAGCCAGAATTTGGCTCCAAAATATGACTCAGGCCTCGAAATTGAGATGTTTTGGATATTTTGAAAACTGCAGCGGGGTTTGGGACAGATGTAACCAAACGCCGCTTTCAGTACTTGGCATATGTTGGGTATAAAAAGTCGTAATTTCAAACTGCGAATACGTGCAAAGAGCTTGAATTTGGCTCCAAAATATGGCTCAGGCCTCGAAATTGGGATGTTTGGGATATTTTGTAAACTGCAAGGAGGTACAAATGTGACCAAACGCCGGTTTTAGTACTTCGCATATGTTGGGTATAAAAAGTCGTAATTTCAAACTGGTAATACGTGCAGAGAGCCAGAATTTGGCTCTATAATATATCTGAGGCCTCGAAATTAGGACATTTGGGATATTTTAAAAACTGCAGGGGAGTTTGTGCATAATATGACTCACTGCCGCTTTCAGTACTTGGCATATGTTGGGTATAAAAAGTCGTAATATCAAACTGCGAATACGTTCAGAGAGCCAGAATTTGGCTCCAAAATATGGCTCAGGCCTCGAAATTGGGTTATTTGGGATATTTTGTAAACTGCAGGGAGGTTTGGGACAAATGTGACCAAACGCCGCTTTCAGTACTTGGCATATGTTGGGTATATAAATCCGTAATTTCAAACTGCGAATACGTGCAGAGAGCCAGAATTTGGCTCCAAAATAGGGCTCAGGCCTCGAAATTGGGATGTTTGGGATATTTTGAAAACTGCAGGGGAGTTTGTGCATAATATGACTCACTGCCGCTTTCAGTACTTGGCATATGTTGGGTATAAAAAGTCGTAATTTCAAACTGCGAAAACGTGCAGAGAGCCAGAATTTGGCTCTATAATACGGCTCACGCCTCGAAATTAGGATATTTGGGATATTTTGAAAACTGCAGGGAGGTTTGGGACAAATGTCACCAAACGCCGCTTTCAGTACTTGGCATATGTTGGGTATATAAATCCGTAATTTCAAACTGCGAATACGTGCAGAGAGCCAGAATTTGGCTCCAAAATATGGCTCAGGCCTCGAAGTTGGGATATTTGGGATATTTTGAAAACTGCAGGGGAGTTTGTGCAAAATGTGACCAACTGCCGCTTTCAGTACTTGGCATATGTTGGGTATAAAAAATCGTAATTTCAAACTGCGAATACGTGCAGAGAGCCAGAATTTGGCTCCAAAATATGGCTCTGGCCTCGAAATTGAGATGTTTTGGATATTTTGAAAGCTGCAGGGGGGATTGTAGACAAATTTGACCAAACGCTGCTTTCAGTACTTGGCATATGTTGGGTATAAAAAAGTTGCAATTTCAAACTACGAATACGTGCAGAGAGCCAGAATTTGGCTCCAAAATATGGCTCAGGCCTCGAAATTGGGATATTTGGGATATTTCGAAAACTGCAGGGGAGTTTGTGCAAAATGTGACTCACTGCCGCTTTCAGGACTTGGCATATGTTGGGTATAAAAAGTCGTAATTTCAAACTGCGAATACGTGCATAGAGCCAGAATTTGGCTCCAAAATACGGCTCAGGCCTCGAAATTGGGATGTTTGGGATATTTTGAAAACTGCAGGGGGGTTTGGGACAAATATGACCAAACGCCGCTTTCAGAACTTGGCATATGTTGGGTATAAAAAGTCGTAAATTCAAAGTGCGAATACGTGCAGAGAGCCAGAATTTGGCTCCAAAATATGGCTCAAGCCTCGAAATTGGGATGTTTGGGATATTTTGAAAACTGCAGGGGGGTTTGGGACAGATGTAACCAAACGCCGCTTTCAGTACTTGGCATATGTTGGGTATAAAAAGTCGCAATTTCAAACTGCGAATACGTGCAGAGAGCCAGAATTTGGCTCCAAAATATGGCTCAGGCCTCGAAATTGGGATATTTGGGATATTTTGAAAACTGCAGGGAGGTTTGGGACAAATGTGACCAAACGCCGCTTTCAGTACTTGGCATATGTTGGGTATAAAAAGTCGTAATTTCAAACTGCGAATACGTGCAGAGAGCCAGAATTTGGCTCCAAAAAATGGCTCAGGCCTCGAAATTGGGATGTTTAGATATTTTGAAAACTGCAGGGGGATTGAGACAAATAAGACCAAACGCCGCTTTCAGTACTTGGCATATGTTGGGTATAAAAAGTCGTAATTTCAATGTGCGAATACGTGCATAGAGCCAGAATTTGGCTCCAAAATATGGCTCATGCCTCGAAATTGGCTTATTTGGGATATTTTGAAAACTGCAGGGAAGTTTGTGCAAAATGTGACCAACTGCCGCTTTCAGTACTTGGCATATGTTGGGTATAAAAAGTCGTAATTTCAAACTGCGAATACGTGCAGAGAGCCAGAATTTGGCTCCAAAATATGGCTCAGGCCTCGAAATTGGGATGTTTGGGATATTTTGAAAACTGCAAGAAGGATTGAGACAAATGTGACCAAACGCCGCTTTCAGTAATTGGTATATGTTGGGTATAAAAAGTCGTAATTTCAAACTGCGAATACGTGCAGAGAGGCAGAATTTGGCTCCAAAATATGGCTCAGGCCTCGAAATTGGGTTATTTGGGATATTTCGAAAACTGCAGGGGAGTTTGTGCAAAATGTGACTCACTGTCGGGAGGCCTCGTAGCTTGGTGGATAGCGCGCAGGACTCGTAATTCTGTGGCGTGGGTTCGGTTTCCGCACGAGGCAGAAACAAATGGGTAAAGTTTCTTTCACCCTGAATGCCCCTGTTACCTAGCAGTAAATAGGTACCTGGGTGTTAGTCAGCTGTCACGGGCTGCTTCCTGGGGGATGAGACCTTGTCGAGGACCGGGCCACGGGGACACTAAAAACCCCCAAATCATCTCAAGATAACCTGCCGCTTTCACGACTTGGCATATGTTGGGTATAAAAAGTCGTAATTTCAATCTGCGAATACGTGCATAGAGCAAGAATTTGGCTCCAAAATGTGGCTCAGGCCTCGAAATTGGGATGTTTGGGATATTTTGAAAACTGAAGGGAGGTTTGGGACAAATGTGACCAAACGCCGCTTTCAGTACTTGACATATGTTGGCTATATTATGTTGTAATTTCAAACTGCGAATACATGCATAGAGCCAGAATTTGGCTCCAAAATATGGCTCTGGCCTCGAAATTGAGATGTTTTGGATATTTTGAAAACTGCAGGGGGGATTGGTGACAAATTTGACCAAACGCTGCTTTCAGTACTTGGCATATGTAGGGTATAAAAAGTCGTAATTTCAAACTGCGAATACATTCAAAGAGCTTGAATTTGGCTCCAAAATATGGCTCAGGCCTCGAAATTAGGATATTTGGGATATTTTGAAAACTGCAGGGAGGTTTGGGACAAATGTGACCAAACGCCGCTTTCAGTACTTGGCATATGAAAGTCGTTTGGTATATAATAAGGGTATATAAAGTCGTAATTTCAAACTGCGAATACGTGCACAGAGCCAGAATTTGGCTGCAAAATAGGGCTCAGGCCTCGAAATTGGGATGTTTGGGATATTTTGAAAACTGCAGGGGAGTTTGTGCATAATATGACTCACTGCCACTTTCAGTACTTGGCGTATGTTGGGTATAAAAAGTCGTAATATCAAACTGCGAATACGTGCAGTGAGCCAGAATTTGGCTCCAAAATATGGCTCAGGCCTCGAAATTGGGAAATTTGGGATATTTTGAAAACTGCAGGGAGGTTTGGGACAAATGTGACCAAACGCAGCTCTCAGTACTTGGCATATGTTGGGTATATAAAGTCGTAATATCAAACTGCGTATACGTGCAGAGAGCCAGAATTTTGCTCCAAAAAATGGTTCAGGCCTCGAAATTGGGATGCTTTGGATATTTTGAAAACTGCAGGAGGGATTGAGACAAATAAGACCAAACGCTGCTTTCAGTACTTGGCATATGTTGGGAATAAAAAGTCGTAATTTCAATCTGCGAATACATGCATAGAGCCAGTATTTGACTCCAAAATATGGCTCATGCCGCGAAATTGGCTTATTTGGGATATTTTGAAAACTGCAGGGGAGTTTGTGCAAAATGTGAGTCACTGCCGCTTTCAGTACTAGGCATATGTTTGGTATAAAAAATCGTAATTTCAAACTGGGAATACGTGCAGAGAGCCAGAATTTGGCTCCAAAATATGGCTCAGGCCTCGAAATTGGGATGTTTGGGATATTTTGAAAACTGCAAGAAGAATTGAGACAAATGTGACCAAACGCCGCTTTCAGTACTTGGTATATGTTGGGTATAAAAAAGTCGTAATTTCAAACTGCGAATACGTGCAGAGAGCCAGAATTTGGCTCCAAAATATGGCTCAGTCCTCGAAATTGGGATGTTATGGATATTTTGAAAACTGCTGGGAGGTTTGGGACAAATGTGACCAAACGCCGCTTTCAGTATTTGGCATATGTTGGGTATATAAAGTTGTAATTTCAAACTGCGAATACGTGCAGAGAGCCTGAATTTGGTTCCAAAATATGGCTCAGGCCTAGAAATTGGATATTTGGGATATTTTGAAAACTGCAAGAGAGTTTGTGCAAAATGTGACTCACTGCCGCTCTCAGTACTTGGCATATGTTGGGTATAAAAAGTCGTAATTTCAAAGTGCGAATACATGCAGAGAGCCAGAATTTGGCTCCAAAATATGACTCAGGCCTCGAAATCGGGATGTTTGGGATATTTTGAAAACTGCAGCGGGGTTTCGGACAGATGTAACCAAACGCCGCTTCCAGTACTTGGCATATGTTGGGTATATAAATCCGTAATTTCAAACTGCGAATACGTGCAGAGAGCCAGAATTTGGCTCTAAAATATGGCTCAGGCCTCGAAATTAGGATATTTGGGATATTTTGAAAACTGCAGGGAGGTTTGGGACAAATGTGACCAAACGCCGCTTTCAGTACTTGGCATATGTTGGGTATATAAATCCGTAATTTCAAACTGCGAATACGTGCAGAGAGCCAGAATTTGGCTCCAAAATAGGGCTCAGGCCTCGAAATTGGGATGTTTGGGATATTTTGAAAACTGCAGGGGAGTTTGTGCATAATATGACTCTCTGCCGCTTTCAGTACTTGGCATATGTTGGGTATATAAATCCGTAAATTCAAACTGCGAATACGTGCAGAGCCAGAATTTTGCTCCACAAAATGGCTCAGGCCTCGAAAATGGGATGTTTGGGATATTTTGAAAACTGCAGGAGGGATTGAGACAAATATGACCAAACGCCGCTTTCAGTACTTGGCATATGTTGGGCACTAAAAAGTCCTAAATTTCAAACTGCGAATACGTGCAGAGAGCCAGAATTTGGCTCCAAAATATGACTCAGGGCTCGAAATTGGGATATTTGGGATATTTCGAAAACTGCAGGGAGGTTTGGGACAAATGTAACCAAACGCCGCTTTCAGTACTTGGAACATGTTGGGTATAAAAATTCGTAATTTCAAACTGCGAATACGTGCAGAGAGCCAGAATTTGGCTCCAAAATATGGCTCAGGCCTCGAAATTGGGATGTTTTGTATATTTTGAAAACTGCAGGGGGGTTTGGGACAAATATGACCAAACGCCGCTTTCAGTACTTGGCATATGTTGGGTATAAAAAGTCGTAATTTCAAACTGCGAATACGTGCATAGAGCCAGGATTTGGCTCCAAAATATTGCTCAGGCCTCGAAATAGGATCTTTGGGATATTTTGAAAACTGCAGGGAGGTTTGGGACAAATGTGACCAAACGCCGCTTTCAGTACTTGGCATATGAAAGTCGTTTGGTATATAATAAGGGTATATAAAGTCGTAATTTCAAACTGCGAATACGTGCAGAGAGCGAGAATTTGGCTCCAAAATAGGGCTCAGGCCTCGAAATTGGGATGTTTGGGATATTTTGAAAACTGCAGGGGAGTTTGTGCATAATATGACTCACTGCCACTTTCAGTACTTGGCATATGTTGGGTATAAAAATTCGTAATTTCAATCTGCGAATACATGCATAGAGCCAGTATTTGACTCCAAAATATGGCTCATGCCGCGAAATTGGCTTATTTGGGATATTTTGAAAACTGCAGGGGAGTTTGTGCAAAATGTGAGTCACTGCCGCTTTCAGTACTAGGCATATGTTTGGTATAAAAAATCGTAATTTCAAACTGGGAATACGTGCAGAGAGCCAGAATTTGGCTCCAAAATATGGCTCAGGCCTCGAAATTGGGATGTTTGGGATATTTTGAAAACTGCAAGAAGAATTGAGACAAATGTGACCAAACGCCGCTTTCAGTACTTGGTATATGTTGGGTATAAAAAGTCGTAATTTCAAACTGCGAATACGTGCAGAGAGCCAGAATTTGGCTCCAAAATATGGCTCAGTCCTCGAAATTGGAATGTTTGGGATATTTTGAAAACTGCTGGGAGGTTTGGGACAAATGTGACCAAACGCCGCTTTCAGTATTTGGCATATGTTGGGTATATAAAGTTGTAATTTCAAACTGCGAATACGTGCAGAGAGCCTGAATTTGGTTCCAAAATATGGCTCAGGCCTAGAAATTGGATATTTGGGATATTTTGAAAACTGCAAGAGAGTTTGTGCAAAATGTGACTCACTGCCGCTCTCAGTACTTGGCATATGTTGGGTATAAAAAGTCGTAATTTCAAAGTGCGAATACATGCAGAGAGCCAGAATTTGGCTCCAAAATATGACTCAGGATCGAAATTGGGATGTTTGGGATATTTTGAAAACTGCAGCGGGGTTTCGGATAGATGTAACCAAACGCCGCTTCCAGTACTTGGCATATGTTGGGTATAAAAAGTCGTAATTTCAAACTGCGAATACGTGCAAAGAGCTTGAATTTGGCTCCAAAATATGGCTCAGGCCTCGAAATTGGGATGTTTGGGATATTTTGTAAACTGCAAGGAGGTTTAAGACAAATGTGACAAAACGCCGCTTTCAGTACTTCGCATATGATGGGTATAAAAAGTCGTAATTTCAAACTGCGAATACGTGCAGAGAGCCAGAATTTGGCTCTATAATATGGCTCAGGCCTCGAAATTAGGATATTTGGGATATTTTGAAAACTGCAGGGAGGTTTGGGACAAATGTGACCAAACGCCGCTTTCAGTACTTGGCATATGTTGGGTATAAAAAGTCGTAATTTCAAACTGCGAATACGTGCAGAGAGCCAGAATTTGGCTCCAAAATATGGCTCAGGCCTCGAAATTGGGATGTTTGGGATATTTTGAAAACTGCAGGGGAGTTTGTGCATAATATGACTCACTGCCGCTTTCAGTACTTGGCATATGTTGGGTATATAAATCCGTAATAATGCAAAACTGCGAATACGTGCAGAGAGCCAGAATTTTGCTCCACAAAATGGCTCAGGCCTCGAAAATGGGATGTTTGGGATATTTTGAAAACTGCAGGAGGGATTGAGACAAATATGACTAAACGCCGCTTTCAGTACTTGCCATATGTTGGGCACTAAAAAGTCCTAAATTTCAAACTACGAATACGTGCAGAGAGCCAGAATTTGGCTCCAAAATATGACTCAGGGCTCGAAATTGGGATATTTGGGATATTTCGAAAACTGCAGGGAGGTTTGGGACAAATGTTACCAAACGCCGCTTTCAGTACTTGGAACATGTTGGGTATAAAAATTCGTAATTTCAAACTGCGAATACGTGCAGAGAGCCAGAATTTGGCTCCAAAATGTGGCTCAGGCCTCGAAATTGGGATGTTTGGGATATTTTGAAAACTGCAGGGAGGTTTGGGACAAATGTGACCAAACGCCACTTTCAGTACATTGCGTATGTTGGGTATAAAAAGTCGTAATTTCAAACTGCGAATACGTGCAGAGAGCCAGAATTTGGCTCCAAAATATGGCTCATGCCGCGAAATTGGGTTATTTGGGATATTTTGAAAACTGCTGGGGAGTTTGTGCAAAATGTGACTCACTGCCGCTTTCAGGACTTGGCATATGTTGGGTATAAAAAGTCGTAATTTCAATCTGCGAATACGTGCAGAGAGCCAGAACTTGGCTCCAAAATATGGCTCAGGCCGCGAAGTTGGGATATTTGGGATATTTTGAAAACTGCAGGGGAGTTTGTGCAAAATGCGAGTCACTGCCGCTTTCAGTACTAGGCATATGTTGGGTATAAAAAATCGTAATTTCAAACTGCGAATACGTGCAGAGAGCCAGAATTTGGCTCCAAAATATGGCTCAGGCCTCGAAATTGGGATGTTTGGGATATTTTGAAAACTGCAAGAAGGATTGAGACAAATGTGACAAAACGCCGCTTTCAGTACTTGGTATATGTTGGGTATAAAAAATTCGTAATTTCAAACTGGGAATACGTGCAGAGAGCCAGAATTTGGCTCCAAAATGTGGCTCAGTCCTCGAAATTGGGATGTTTGGGATATTTTGAAAACTGCTGGGAGGTTTGGGACAAATGTGACCAAACGCCGCTTTCAGTACTTGGCATATGTTGTGTATAAAAAGTCGTAATTTCAAACGGCGAATACGTGCAGAGAGCCAGAATTTGGCTCCAAAATATGGCTCAGGCCTCGAAATTGGGTTATTTGGGATATTTCGAAAACTGCAGGGGAGTTTGTGCAAAATGTGACTCACTGTCGGGAGGCCTCGTAGCTTGGTGGATAGCGCGCAGGACTCGTAATTCTGTGGCGCGGGTTCGGTTTCCGCAGGAGGCAGAAACAAATGGGCAAAGTTTCTCTCACCCTGAATGCCCCTGTTACCTAGCTGTAAATAGGTACCTTTGTGTTAGTCAGCTGTCACGGGCTGCTTCCTGGGGGGTGGAGGCCTTGTCGAGGACCGGGCCGCGGGGACACTAAAAAGCCCCGAAATCATCTCAAGATAACCTCAAGATAACCTGCCGCTTTCAGGACTTGGCATATGTTGGGTATAAAAAGTCGTAATTTCAATCTGCGAATACGTGCATAGAGCAAGAATTTGGCTCCAAAATGTGGCTCAGGCCTCGAAATTGGGATGTTTGGGATATTTTGAAAACTGCAGGGAGGTTTGGGACAAATGTGACCAAACGCCGCTTTCAGTACTTGGCATATGTTGGGTATATAAAGTTGTAATTTCAAACTGCGAATACGTGCAGAGAGCCTGAATTTGGTTCCAAAATATGGCTCAGGTCTAGAAATTGGAATATTTGGGATATTTTGAAAACTGCAAGAGAGTTTGTGCAAAATGTGACTCACTGCCGCTTTCAGTACTTGGCATATGTTGGTTATAAAAAGTCGTAATTTCAAAGTGCGAATACATGCAGAGAGCCAGAATTTGGCTCCAAAATATGACTCAGGCCTCGAAATTGGGATGTTTGGGATATTTTGAAAACTGCAGCGGGGTTTCGGACAGATGTAACCAAACGCCGCTTCCAGTACTTGGCATATGTTGGGTATAAAAAGTCGTAATTTCAAACTGCGAATACGTGCAAAGAGTTTGAATTTGGTTCCAAAATATGGCTCAGGCCTCGAAATTGGGATGTTTGGGATATTTTGTAAACTGCAGGGAGGTTTAAGACAAATGTGACAAAACGCCGCTTTCAGTACTTCGCATATGTTGGGTATAAAAAGTCGTAATTTCAAACTGCGAATACGTGCAGAGAGCCAGAATTTGGCTCTATAATATGGCTCAGGCCTCGAAATTAGGATATTTGGGATATTTTGAAAACTGCAGGGAGGTTTGGGACAAATGTGACCAAACGCCACTTTCAGTACTTGGCATATGTTGGGTATATAAAGTCGTAATTTCAAACTGCGAATACGTGCGGAGAGCCAGAATTTGGCTCCAAAATAGGGCTCAGGCCTCGAAATTGGGATGTTTGGGATATTTTGAAAACTGCAGGGGAGTTTGTACATAATATGACTCACTGCCGCTTTCAGTACTTGGCATATGTTGGGTATAAAAAGTCGTAATATCAAACTGCGAATACGTGCAGTGAGCTAGAATTTGGCTCCAAAATATGGCTCAGGCCTCGAAATTGGGATGTTTGGGATATTTTGAAAACTGCAGGGAGGTTTGGGACAAATGTGACCAAACGCCGCTTTCAGTACTTGGCATATGTTGGGTATATAAAGTCGTAATTTCAAACTGCGAATACGTGCAGAGAGCCAGAATTTTGCTCCAAAAATGGCTCAGGCCTCGAAAATGGGATGTTTGGGATATTTTGAAAACTGCAGGAGGGATTGAGACAAATATGACCAAACGCCGCTTTCAGTACTTGGCATATGTTGGGCACTAAAAAGTCCTAAATTTTAAACTGTGAATACGTGCAGAGAGCCAGAATTTGGCTCCAAAATATGACTCAGGGCTCGAAATTGGGATATTTGGGATATTTCGAAAACTGCAGGGAGGTTTGGGACAAATGTAACCAAACGCCGCTTTCAGTACTTGGCATATGTTGGGTATAAAAAGTCGTAATTTCAAACTGCGAATACGTGCAGAGAGCCAGAATTTGGCTCCAAAATATGGCTCAGGCCTCGAAATTGGGATGTTTGGGATATTTTGAAAACTGCAGGGAGGTTTGGGACAAATGTGACCAAACGCCGCTTTCAGTACATGGCGTATGTTGGGTATAAAAAGTCGTAATTTCAAACTGCGAATACGTGCAGAGAGCCAGAATTTGGCTCCAAAATATGGCTCATGCCGCGAAATTGGGTTATTTATGATATTTTGAAAACTGCTGGGGAGTTTGTCCAAAATGTGACTCACTGCCGCTTTCAGGACTTGGCATATGTTGGGTATAAAAAGTCGTAATTTCAATCTGCGAATACGTGCAGAGAGCCAGAATTTGGCTCCAAAATATGGCTCAGGCCGCGAAGTTGGGATATTGGGAATATTTTGAAAACTGCAGGGGAGTTTGTGCAAAATGTGAGTCACTGCCGCTTTCAGTACTAGGCATACGATGGGTATAAAAAATCGTAATTTCAAACTGCGAATACGTGCAGAGAGCCAGAATTTGGCTCCAAAATATGGCTCAGGCCTCGAAATTGGGATGTTTGGGATATTTTGAAAACTGCAAGAAGGATTGAGACAAATGTGACCAAACGCCGCTTTCAGTACTTGGTATATGTTGGGTATAAAAAAATCGTAATTTCAAACTGCGAATACGTGCAGAGAGCCAGAATTTGGCTCCAAAATATGGCTCAATCCTCGAAATTGGGATGTTTGGGATATTTTGAAAACTGCTGGGAGGTTTGGGACAAATGTGACCAAACGCCGCTTTCAGTACTTGGCATATGTTGTGTATAAAAAGTCGTAATTTCAAACTGCGAATACGTGCAGAGAGCCAGAATTTGGCTCCAAAATATGGCTCAGGCCTCGAAATTGGGTTATTTGGGATATTTCGAAAACTGCAGGGGAGTTTGTGCAAAATGTGACTCACTGTCGGAGCTTTCAGTACTTGGTGGATGTTGGGTATAAAAAGTCGTAATTTCAAACTGCGAATACGTTTCAGCAGGAGCCAGAAACAAATGGCTCCAAAATAATGGCTCAGGCCTCGAAATTGGGATGTTTGGGATATTTTGAAAACTGCAGGGGGGTGGAGGCCTTTGAGGACCGGGCCGCGGGGACAAATGTGACCTCAAGATAACCTGCCGCTTTCAGTACTTGGCATATGTTGGGTATAAAAAGTCGTAATTTCAATCTGCGAATACGTGCATAGAGCCAGAATT
Source organism: Procambarus clarkii (assembly GCF_020424385.1). Taxonomy (NCBI): domain Eukaryota; kingdom Metazoa; phylum Arthropoda; class Malacostraca; order Decapoda; family Cambaridae; genus Procambarus; species Procambarus clarkii. The sequence goes on along the minus strand of NW_025553123.1, from coordinate 40,431 downwards.
TGGCTCCAAAATATTGATCAGGCCTCGAAATTGGGATGTTTGGGATATTTTGAAAACTGCAGGGAGGTTTGGGACAAATGTGACCAAACGCCGCTTTCAGTACTTGGCATATGTTGGGTATATAAAGTCGTAATTTCAAACTGCGAATACGTACAGAGAGCCAGAATTTGGCTCCAAAATATGGCTCAGGCCTTGAAATTGGAATATTTGGGATATTTTGAAAACTGCAAGGGAGTTTGTGCAAAATGTGACTCACTGCCGCTTTCAGTACTTGGCATATGTTGGGTATAAAAAGTCGTAATTTCAAACTGCGAATACGTGCAGAGAGCCAGAATTTGGCTCCAAAATATGGCTCAGGCCTCGAAATTGGGATGTTTGGGATATTTTGAAAACTGCAGGGGGGTTTGGGACAAATGTGACCAAACGCCGCTTTCAGTACTTGGCATATGTTGGGTATAAAAAGTCGTAATTTCAAACTGCGAATACGTGCAGAGAGCCAGAATTTGGCTCCAAAATATGGCTCAGGCCTCGAAATTGGGATGTTTGTATTATTTTGAAAACTGCAGGGAGTTTTCGGACAAATGTCACCAAACGCCGCTTTCAATACTTGGCATATGTTGGGTATAAAAAGTCGTAATTTCAAACTGCGAATACGTGCAGAGAGCCAGAATTTGGCTCCAAAATATGGCTCAGGCCTCGAAATTGGGATTTTTGGGATATTTTGAAAACTGCAGGGGGGATTGAGACAAATGTCACCAAACGTCGCTTTCAGTACTTGGCATATGTTGGGTATAAAAAGTCGTAATTTCAAACTGCGAATACGTGCAGAGAGCCAGAATTTGGCTCCAAAATATGGCTCAGGCCTCGAAATTGGGATATTTGGGATATTTCGAAAACTGCAGGGAGGTTTGGGACAAATGTGACCAAACGCCGCTTTCAGTACTTGGCATATGTTGGGTATAAAAAGTCGTAATTTCAAACTGCGAATACGTGCAGAGAGCCAGAATTTGGCTCCAAAATATGGCTCAGGCCTCGAAATTGGGATGTTTGGGATATTTTGAAAACTGCAGGGAGGTTTGGGACAAATGTGACCAAACGCCGCTTTCAGTACTTGGCATATGTTGGGTATAAAAAGTCGTAATTTCAAACTGCGAATACGTGCAGAGAGCCAGAATTTGGCTCCAAAATATGGCTCAGGCCTCGAAATTGGGATATTTATGATATTTTGAAAACTGCAGGGGAGTTTGTGCAAAATGTGACTCACTGCCGCTTTCAGGACTTGGCATATGTTGGGTATAAAAAGTCGTAATTTCAAACTGCGAATACGTGCAGAGAGCCAGAATTTGGCTCCAAAATATGGCTCAGGCCTCGAAATTGGGATATTTGGAATATTTTGAAAACTGCAGGGGAGTTTGTGCAAATGTGAGTCACTGCCGCTTTCAGTACTTGGCATACGATGGGTATAAAAAAATCGTAATTTCAAACTGCGAATACGTGCAGAGAGCCAGAATTTGGCTCCAAAATATGGCTCAGGCCTCGAAATTGGGATGTTTGGGATATTTTGAAAACTGCAAGAAGGATTGAGACAAATGTGACCAAACGCCGCTTTCAGTACTTGGTATATGTTGGGTATAAAAAAATCGTAATTTCAAACTGCGAATACGTGCAGAGAGCCAGAATTTGGCTCCAAAATATGGCTCAGGCCTCGAAATTGGGATGTTTGGGATATTTTGAAAACTGCAGGGAGGTTTGGGACAAATGTGACCAAACGCCGCTTTCAGTACTTGGCATATGTTGGGTATAAAAAATCGTAATTTCAAACTGCGAATACGTGCAGAGAGCCAGAATTTGGCTCCAAAATATGGCTCAGGCCTCGAAATTGGGTTATTTGGGATATTTCGAAAACTGCAGGGGAGTTTGTGCAAAATGTGACTCACTGTCGGGAGGCTTCAGTACTTGGCATATAGCGCGGGTATAAAAAGTCGTAATTTCAAACTGCGAATACGTGCAAAGAGCTCACCCTGAATTTGGCTGTTACCTAGCTGTAAATAGGGCTTTGGCCTAGAAAGCTGTCACGGGCTGCTTCCTGGGGGGTAGGCCTTGTCGAGGAACCGCAGCGGGGACACTAAAAAGCCCCAAAATCATCTCAAGATAACCTCAAGATAACCTGCCGCTTTCAGGACTTGGCATATGTTGGGTATAAAAAGTCGTAATTTCAATCTGCGAATACGTGCATAGAGCCAGAATTTGGCTCCAAAATATGGCTCAGGCCTCGAAATTGGGATGTTTGGGATATTTTGAAAACTGCAGGGAGGTTTGGGACAAATGTGACCAAACGCCGCTTTCAGTACTTGGCATATGTTGGGTATATAAAGTCGTAATTTCAAACTGCGAATACGTGCAGAGAGCCAGAATTTGGCTCCAAAATATGGCTCAGGCCTCGAAATTGGGATATTTGGGATATTTTGAAAACTGCAAGGGAGTTTGTGCAAAATGTGACTCATTGCCGCTTTCAGTACTTGGCATATGGTGGGTATAAAAAGTCGTAATTTCAAAGTGCGAATACATGCAGAGAGCCAGAATTTGGCTCCAAAATATGACTCAGGCCTCGAAATTGGGATGTTTGGGATATTTTGAAAACTGCAGCGGGGTTTCGGACAGATGTAACCAAACGCCGCTTCCAGTACTTGGCGTATGTTGGGTATAAAAAGTCGTAATTTCAAACTGCCAATACGTGCAAAGAGCCAGAATTTGGCTCTATAATATGGCTCAGGCCTCGAAATTAGGATATTTGGGATATTTTGAAAACTGCAGGGAGGTTTGGGACAAATGTCACCAAACGCCGCTTTCAGTACTTCGCATATGTTGGGTATAAAAAAGTCGTATTTTAAAACTGCGAATACGTGCAGAGAGCTAGAATTTGGCTCCAAAATATGGCTCAGGCCTCGAAAATGAGATGTTTAGGATATTTTGAAAACTGCAGGGGGGATTGGGACAAACTTGACCAAACGCTGCTTTCAGTACTTCGCATATGTTGGGTATAAAAAAGTCGCAATTTCAAACTACAAATACGTGCAGAGAGCCAGAATTTGGCTCCAAAATATGGCTCAGGCCTCGAAATTGGGATATTTGGGATATTTCGAAAACTGCAGGGGAGTTTGTGCAAAATGTGACTCACTGCCGCTTTCAGAACTTGGCATATTTTGGGTATAAAAAAGTCGTAATTTCAAAGTGCGAATACGTGCAGAGAGCCAGAATTTGGCTCCAAAATATGGCTCAGGCCTCGAAATTGGGATGTTTGGGATATTTTGAAAACTGCAGCGGGGTTTGGGACAGATGTAACCAAACGCCGCTTTCAGTACTTGGCATATGTTGGGTATAAAAAGTCGTAATTTCAAACTGCGAATACGTGCAAAGAGCTTGAATTTGGCTCCAAAATATGGCTCAGGCCTCGAAATTGGGATGTTTGGGATATTTTGAAAACTGCAGGGAGGTTTGGGACAAATGTGACTGACTGCTGCTTTAAGTACTTGGCATTTGTTGGGTATAAAAAGTCGTAATTTTTAAACTGCGAATACGTGCAGAGAGCCAGAATTTGGCTCCAAAATATGGCTCAGGCCTCGAAATTGGGATATTTGGGATATTTTGAAAACTGCAGGGGAGTTTGTGCAAAATGTGACTCACTGCCGCTATCAGGACTTGGCATATGTTGGGTATAAAAAGTCGTAATTTCAAACTGCGTATACGTGCATAGAGGCAGAATTTGGCTCCAAAATACGGCTCAGGCTTCGAAATTGGGATGTTTAGGATATTTTGAAAACTGCAGGGGGGTTTGGGACAAATATCACCAAACGCCGCTTTCAGTACTTCGCATATGTTGGGTATAAAGAATCGTAATTTCAAACTGCGAATACGTGCAGAAAGCCAGAACTTGGCTCCAAAATACGGCTCAGGCCTCGAAATTGGGAAGTTTGGTATATTTTGAAAACTGCGGGGGGGTTTGGGACAAATATGACCAAACGCCGCTTTCAGAACTTGGCATATGTTGGGTATAAAAAGTCGTAATTTCAAACTGCGAATACGTGCAGAGAGCCAGAATTTGGCTCCAAAATATGGCTCAGGCCTCGAAATTGGGATGTTTGGGATATTTTGAAAACTGCAGGGGGTTTGGGACAAATGTGACCAAACGCCGCTTTCAGTACTTGGCATATGTTGGGTATAAAAAGTCGTAATTTCAAACTGCGAATACGTGCAGAGAGCCAGAATTTGGCTCCAAAATATGGCTCAGGCCTCGAAATTGGGATGTTTGGGATATTTTGAAAACTGCAGGGAGGTTTGGGACAAATGTGACAAAACGCCGCTTTCAGTACTTGGCATATGTTGGGTATAAAAAGTCGTAATTTCAAACTGCGAATACGTGCAGAGAGCCAGAATTTGGCTCCAAAATATGGCTCAGGCCTCGAAATTGGGATATTTGGGATATTTTGAAAACTGCAGGGAGGTTTGGGACAAATGTGACCAAACGCCGCTTTCAGTACTTGGCATATGTTGGGTATATAAAGTCGTAATTTCAAACTGCGAATACGTGCAGAGAGCCAGAATTTGGCTCCAAAATATGGCTCAGGCCTCGAAATTGGGATATTTGGGATATTTTGAAAACTGCAGGGGAGTTTGTGCAAAATGTGACTCACTGCCGCTTTCAGTACTTGGCATATGTTGGGTATAAAAAGTCGTAATTTCAAACTGCGAATACGTGCAGAGAGCCAGAATTTGGCTGCAAAATATGGCTCAGGCCTCGAAATTGGGATGTTTGGGATATTTTGAAAACTGCAGGGGGGTTTGGGACAAATGTGACCAAACGCCGCTTTCAGTACTTGGCATATGTTGGGTATAAAAAGTCGTAATTTCAAACTGCGAATACGTGCAGAGAGCCAGAATTTGGCTCCAAAATATGGCTCAGGCCTCGAAATTGGGATATTTGGGATATTTTGAAAACTGCAGGGGAGTTTGTGCAAATGTGACTCACTGCCGCTTTCAGTACTTGGCATATGTTGGGTATAAAAAGTCGTAATTTCAAACTGCGAATACGTGCAGAGAGCCAGAATTTGGCTCCAAAATATGGCTCAGGCCTCGAAATTGGGATGTTTGGGATATTTTGAAAACTGCAGGGGAGTTTGGGACAAATGTGACCAAACGCCGCTTTCAGTACTTGGCATATGTTGGGTATAAAAAGTCGTAATTTCAAACTGCGAATACGTGCAGAGAGCCAGAATTTGGCTCCAAAATATGGCTCAGGCCTCGAAATTGGGATGTTTGGGATATTTTGAAAACTGCAGGGGAGGTTTGGGAAAATGTGACTCAAACGCCGCTTTCAGTACTTGGCATATTTTGGGTATAAAAAGTCGTAATTTCAAACTGCGAATACGTGCAGAGAGCCTGAATTTTGCTCCAAAATATGGCGCAGGCCTCGAAATTGGGATATTTGGGATATTTTGCAACTGCAGGGAGGTTTGGGACAAATGTGACTAAACGCCGCTTTCAGTACTTCGCATATGTTGGGTATAAAAAAGTCGTAATTTCAAACAGCGAATACGTGCAGAGAGCCAGAATTTGGCTCCAAATTATAGCTCAGGCCTCGAAATTGGGGTGTTTGGGATATTTTGAAAACTGGAGGGAGGTTTGGGACAAATGAGACCAAACGCCGCTCTCAGTACTTCGCATATGTTGGGTATAAAAAGTCGTAATTTCAAACTGCGAATACGTGCAGAGAGCCAGAATTTGGCTCCAAAATATGGCTCAGGCCTCGAAATTGGGATATTTGGGATATTTTGAAAACTGCAGGGGAGTTTGTGCAAAATGTGACTCACTGCCGCTTTCAGGACTTGGCATATGTTGGGTATAAAAAGTCGTAATTTCAAACTGCGAATACGTGCAGAGAGCCAGAATTTGGCTCCAAAATATGGCTCAGGCCTCGAAATTGGGTTATTTGGGATATTTCGAAAACTGCAGGGGAGTTTGTGCAAAATGTGACTCACTGCCGCTTTCAGTACTTGGCATATGTTGGGTATATAAAGTCGTAATTTCAAACTGCGAATACGAGAAGAGAGCCAGAATTTGGCTGCAAAATAGGGCTCAAGCCTCGAAATTGGGATGTTTGGGATATTTTGAAAACTGCAGTGGAGTTTGTGCAAAATTTGACTCACTGCCGCTTTCAGGACTTGGCATATTTTGGGTATATAAATTTCATAATTTCAATCAGCGAATACGTGCATAGAGTCAGATATTTTGCTCCAAAACATGGCTCAGGCCTCGAAATTGGGATGTTTGGGATATTTTGAAAACTGCAGGGAGGTTTGGGACAAATGTGACTCACTGCCGCTTTCAGGACTTGGCATATGTTGGGTATAAAAAGTGGTAATTTCAAACTGCGAATACGTGCAGAGAGCCAGAATTTGGCTCCAAAATATGGCTCAGGCCTCGAAATTGGGATGTTTGGGATATTTTGAAAACTGCAGGGGAGTTTGGGACAAATGTGACCAAACGCCGCTTTCAGTACTTGGCATATGTTGGGTATAAAAAGTCGTAATTTCAAACTGCGAATACGTGCAGAGAGCCAGAATTTGGCTCCAAAATATGGCTCAGGCCTCGAAATTGGGATGTTTGGGATATTTTGAAAACTGCAGGGAGGTTTGGGACAAATGTGACCAAACGCCGCTTTCAGTACTTGGCATATGTTGGGTATAAAAAGTCGTAATTTCAAACTGCGAATACGTGCAGAGAGCCAGAATTTGGCTCCAAAATATGGCTCAGGCCTCGAAATTGGGATGTTTGGGATATTTTGAAAACTGCAGGGGAGTTTGGGACAAATGTGACCAAACGCCGCTTTCAGTACTTGGCATATGTTGGGTATAAAAAGTCGTAATTTCAAACTGCGAATACGTGCAGAGAGCCAGAATTTGGCTCCAAAATATGGCTCAGGCCTCGAAATTGGGATGTTTGGGATATTTTGAAAACTGCAGGGGAGTTTGGGACAAATGTGACCAAACGCCGCTTTCAGTACTTGGCATATGTTGGGTATAAAAAGTCGTAATTTCAAACTGCGAATACGTGCAGAGAGCCAGAATTTGGCTCCAAAATATGGCTCAGGCCTCGAAATTGGGATGTTTGGGATATTTTGAAAACTGCAGGGAGGTTTGGGACAAATGTGACCAAACGCCGCTTTCAGTACTTGGCATATGTTGGGTATAAAAAGTCGTAATTTCAAACTGCGAATACGTGCAGAGAGCCAGAATTTGGCTCCAAAATATGGCTCAGGCCTCGAAATTGGGATATTTGGGATATTTTGAAAACTGCAGGGGAGTTTGTGCAAAATGTGACTCACTGCCGCTTTCAGTACTTGGCATATGTTGGGTATAAAAAGTCGTAATTTCAAACTGCGAATACGTGCAGAGAGCCAGAATTTGGCTCCAAAATATGGCTCAGGCCTCGAAATTGGGATGTTTGGGATATTTTGAAAACTGCAGGGGAGTTTGTGCAAATGTGACCAAACGCCGCTTTCAGTACTTGGCATATGTTGGGTATAAAAAGTCGTAATTTCAAACTGCGAATACGTGCAGAGAGCCAGAATTTGGCTCCAAAATATGGCTCAGGCCTCGAAATTGGGATGTTTGGGATATTTTGAAAACTGCAGGGGGTTTGGGACAAATGTGACCAAACGCCGCTTTCAGTACTTGGCATATGTTGGGTATAAAAAGTCGTAATTTCAAACTGCGAATACGTGCAGAGAGCCAGAATTTGGCTCCAAAATATGGCTCAGGCCTCGAAATTGGGATGTTTGGGATATTTTGAAAACTGCAGGGGAGGTTTGTGACAAATGTGACCAAACGCCGCTTTCAGTACTTGGCATATGTTGGGTATAAAAAGTCGTAATTTCAAACTGCGAATACGTGCAGAGAGCCAGAATTTGGCTCCAAAATATGGCTCAGGCCTCGAAATTGGGATGTTTGGGATATTTTGAAAACTGCAGGGAGTTTGGGACAAATGTGACCAAACGCCGCTTTCAGTACTTGGCATATGTTGGGTATAAAAAGTCGTAATTTCAAACTGCGAATACGTGCAGAGAGCCAGAATTTGGCTCCAAAATATGGCTCAGGCCTCGAAATTGGGATGTTTGGGATATTTTGAAAACTGCAGGGAGTTTGGGCAAATGTGACTCACTGCCGCTTTCAGTACTTGGCATATGTTGGGTATAAAAAGTCGTAATTTCAAACTGCGAATACGTGCAGAGAGCCAGAATTTGGCTCCAAAATATGGCTCAGGCCTCGAAATTGGGATGTTTGGGATATTTTGAAAACTGCAGGGAGGTTTGGGACAAATGTGACCAAACGCCGCTTTCAGTACTTGGCATATGTTGGGTATAAAAAGTCGTAATTTCAAACTGCGAATACGTGCAGAGAGCCAGAATTTGGCTCCAAAATATGGCTCAGGCCTCGAAATTGGGATGTTTGGGATATTTTGAAAACTGCAGGGGAGTTTGGGACAAATGTGACCAAACGCCGCTTTCAGTACTTGGCATATGTTGGGTATAAAAAGTCGTAATTTCAAACTGCGAATACGTGCAGAGAGCCAGAATTTGGCTCCAAAATATGGCTCAGGCCTCGAAATTGGGATGTTTGGGATATTTTGAAAACTGCAGGGGGTTTGGGACAAATGTGACCAAACGCCGCTTTCAGTACTTGGCATATGTTGGGTATAAAAAGTCGTAATTTCAAACTGCGAATACGTGCAGAGAGCCAGAATTTGGCTCCAAAATATGGCTCAGGCCTCGAAATTGGGATGTTTGGGATATTTTGAAAACTGCAGGGAGGTTTGGGACAAATGTGACCAAACGCCGCTTTCAGTACTTGGCATATGTTGGGTATAAAAAGTCGTAATTTCAAACTGCGAATACGTGCAGAGAGCCAGAATTTGGCTCCAAAATATGGCTCAGGCCTCGAAATTGGGATGTTTGGGATATTTTGAAAACTGCAGGGAGGTTTGGGACAAATGTGACCAAACGCCGCTTTCAGTACTTGGCATATGTTGGGTATAAAAAGTCGTAATTTCAAACTGCGAATACGTGCAGAGAGCCAGAATTTGGCTCCAAAATATGGCTCAGGCCTCGAAATTGGGATATTTGGGATATTTTGAAAACTGCAGGGAGTTTGGGACAAATGTGACCAAACGCCGCTTTCAGTACTTGGCATATGTTGGGTATAAAAAGTCGTAATTTCAAACTGCGAATACGTGCAGAGAGCCAGAATTTGGCTCCAAAATATGGCTCAGGCCTCGAAATTGGATATTGGGATATTTTGAAAACTGCAGGGGAGTTTGGGCAAAATGTGACCAAACGCCGCTTTCAGTACTTGGCATATGTTGGGTATAAAAAGTCGTAATTTCAAACTGCGAATACGTGCAGAGAGCCAGAATTTGGCTCCAAAATATGGCTCAGGCCTCGAAATTGGGATGTTTGGGATATTTTGAAAACTGCAGGGGAGTTTGGGACAAATGTGACCAAACGCCGCTTTCAGTACTTGGCATATGTTGGGTATAAAAAGTCGTAATTTCAAACTGCGAATACGTGCAGAGAGCCAGAATTTGGCTCCAAAATATGGCTCAGGCCTCGAAATTGGGATGTTTGGGATATTTTGAAAACTGCAGGGAGGTTTGGGACAAATGTGACCAAACGCCGCTTTCAGTACTTGGCATATGTTGGGTATAAAAAGTCGTAATTTCAAACTGCGAATACGTGCAGAGAGCCAGAATTTGGCTCCAAAATATGGCTCAGGCCTCGAAATTGGGATGTTTGGGATATTTTGAAAACTGCAGGGGAGTTTGGGACAAATGTGACCAAACGCCGCTTTCAGTACTTGGCATATTTGGGTATAAAAAGTCGTAATTTCAAACTGCGAATACGTGCAGAGAGCCAGAATTTGGCTCCAAAATATGGCTCAGGCCTCGAAATTGGGATATTTGGGATATTTTGAAAACTGCAGGGGGTTTGGGCAAAATGTGACTCACTGCCGCTTTCAGTACTTGGCATATGTTGGGTATAAAAAGTCGTAATTTCAAACTGCGAATACGTGCAGAGAGCCAGAATTTGGCTCCAAAATATGGCTCAGGCCTCGAAATTGGGATATTTGGGATATTTTGAAAACTGCAGGGGAGTTTGTGCAAAATGTGACTCACTGCCGCTTTCAGTACTTGGCATATGTTGGGTATAAAAAGTCGTAATTTCAAACTGCGAATACGTGCAGAGAGCCAGAATTTGGCTCCAAAATATGGCTCAGGCCTCGAAATTGGGATATTTGGGATATTTTGAAAACTGCAGGGGAGTTTGGGCAAAATGTGACCAAACGCCGCTTTCAGTACTTGGCATATGTTGGGTATAAAAAGTCGTAATTTCAAACTGCGAATACGTGCAGAGAGCCAGAATTTGGCTCCAAAATATGGCTCAGGCCTCGAAATTGGGATGTTTGGGATATTTTGAAAACTGCAGGGGAGTTTGTGACAAATGTGACCAAACTGCCGCTTTCAGTACTTGGCATATGTTGGGTATAAAAAGTCGTAATTTCAAACTGCGAATACGTGCAGAGAGCCAGAATTTGGCTCCAAAATATGGCTCAGGCCTCGAAATTGGGATGTTTGGGATATTTTGAAAACTGCAGGGAGGTTTGGGACAAATGTGACCAAACGCCGCTTTCAGTACTTGGCATATGTTGGGTATAAAAAGTCGTAATTTCAAACTGCGAATACGTGCAGAGAGCCAGAATTTGGCTCCAAAATATGGCTCAGGCCTCGAAATTGGGATGTTTGGGATATTTTGAAAACTGCAGGGAGTTTGGGACAAATGTGACCAAACGCCGCTTTCAGTACTTGGCATATGTTGGGTATAAAAAGTCGTAATTTCAAACTGCGAATACGTGCAGAGAGCCAGAATTTGGCTCCAAAATATGGCTCAGGCCTCGAAATTGGGATGTTTGGGATATTTTGAAAACTGCAGGGAGGTTTGGGACAAATGTGACTCAACGCCGCTTTCAGTACTTGGCATATGTTGGGTATAAAAAGTCGTAATTTCAAACTGCGAATACGTGCAGAGAGCCAGAATTTGGCTCCAAAATATGGCTCAGGCCTCGAAATTGGGATATTTGGGATATTTTGAAAACTGCAGGGGAGTTTGTGACAAATGTGACCAAACGCCGCTTTCAGTACTTGGCATATGTTGGGTATAAAAAGTCGTAATTTCAAACTGCGAATACGTGCAGAGAGCCAGAATTTGGCTCCAAAATATGGCTCAGGCCTCGAAATTGGGATATTTGGGATATTTTGAAAACTGCAGGGGAGTTTGGGCAAAATGTGACTCACGCCGCTTTCAGTACTTGGCATATGTTGGGTATAAAAAGTCGTAATTTCAAACTGCGAATACGTGCAGAGAGCCAGAATTTGGCTCCAAAATATGGCTCAGGCCTCGAAATTGGGATGTTTGGGATATTTTGAAAACTGCAGGGGGGTTTGGGACAAATGTGACCAAACGCCGCTTTCAGTACTTGGCATATGTTGGGTATAAAAAGTCGTAATTTCAAACTGCGAATACGTGCAGAGAGCCAGAATTTGGCTCCAAAATATGGCTCAGGCCTCGAAATTGGGATATTTGGGATATTTTGAAAACTGCAGGGAGTTTGGGACAAATGTGACCAAACGCCGCTTTCAGTACTTGGCACATTTTGGGTATAAAAAGTCGTAATTTCAAACTGCGAATACGTGCAGAGAGCCAGAATTTGGCTCCAAAATATGGCTCAGGCCTCGAAATTGGGATGTTTGGGATATTTTGAAAACTGCAGGGAGGTTTGGGACAAATGTGACCAAACGCCGCTTTCAGTACTTGGCATATGTTGGGTATAAAAAAGTCGTAATTTCAAACTGCGAATACGTGCAGAGAGCCAGAATTTGGCTCCAAAATATGGCTCAGGCCTCGAAATTGGGATGTTTGGGATATTTTGAAAGTTGCAGGGGGGTTTGGGACAAATATGACCAAACGCCGCTTTCAGTACTTGGCATATGTTGGGTATAAAAAGTCGTAATTTCAAACTGCGAATACGTGCAGAGAGCCAGAATTTGGCTCCAAAATATGGCTCAGGCCTCGAAATTGGGATGTTTGGGATATTTTGAAAACTGCAGGGGGAGTTTGGGACAAATGTGACCAAACGCCGCTTTCAGTACTTGGCATATGTTGGGTATAAAAAGTCGTAATTTCAAACTGCGAATACGTGCAGAGAGCCAGAATTTGGCTCCAAAATATGGCTCAGGCCTCGAAATTGGGATGTTTGGGATATTTTGAAAACTGCAGGGAGGTTTGGGACAAATGTGACCAAACGCCGCTTTCAGTACTTGGCATATGTTTGGGTATAAAAAGTCGTAATTTCAAACTGCGAATACGTGCAGAGAGCCAGAATTTGGCTCCAAAATATGGCTCAGGCCTCGAAATTGGGATATTTGGGATATTTCGAAAACTGCAGGGAGGTTTGGGACAAAATGTGACCAACGCCGCTTTCAGTACTTGGCATATGTTGGGTATAAAAAGTCGTAATTTCAAACTGCGAATACGTGCAGAGAGCCAGAATTTGGCTCCAAAATATGGCTCAGGCCTCGAAATTGGGATATTTGGGATATTTTGAAAACTGCAGGGAGTTTGTGCAAAATGTGACTGACTGCCGCTTTCAGTACTTGGCATATGTTGGGTATAAAAAGTCGTAATTTCAAACTGCGAATACGTGCAGAGAGCCAGAATTTGGCTCCAAATATGGCTCAGGCCTCGAAATTGGGATGTTTGGGATATTTTGAAAACTGCAGGGGGTTTGGGACAAATGTGACCAAACGCCGCTTTCATCAGTACTTGGCATATGTTGGGTATAAAAAGTTCGTAATTTCAAACTGCGAATACGTGCAGAGAGCCAGAATTTGGCTCCAAAATATGGCTCAGGCCTCGAAATTGGGATGTTTGGGATATTTTGAAAACTGCAGGGGATTGGGACAAATGTGACCAAACGCCGCTTTCAGTACTTGGCATATGTTGGTTATAAAAAGTCGTAATTTCAAACTGCGAATACGTGCAGAGAGCCAGAATTTGGCTCCAAAATATGGCTCAGGCCTCGAAATTGGGATGTTTGGATATTTTGAAAACTGCAGGAAGGATTGTGACAAATGTGACCAACGCCGCTTTCAGTACTTGGTATATGTTGGGTATAAAAAGTCGTAATTACAAACTGCGAATACGTGCAGAGAGCCAGAATTTTGCTCCAAAATATGGCTCAGGCCTCGAAATTGGGATGTTTTGGATATTTTGAAAACTGCAGGGAGGTTTGGGACAAATGTGACCAAACGCCGCTTTCAGTACTTGGCATATGTTGGGTATATAAAGTCGTAATTTCAAACTGCAAATACGTGCAGAGAGCCAGAATTTGGCTCCAAAATATGGCTCAGGCCTGGAAATTGGAATATTTGGGATATTTTGAAAACTGCAAGGGAGGTTTGGGCACAATGTGACTCACTGCCGCTTTCGGTACTTGGCATATGTTGGGTATAAAAGTCGTAATTTCAAACTGCAAATACGTGCAGAGAGCCAGAATTTGGCTCCAAAATATGGCTCAGGCCTCGAAATTGGGATGTTTGGGATATTTTGAAAACTGCAGGGAGGTTTGGGACAAATATGACCAAACGCCGCTTTCAGAACTTGGCATATGTTGGGTATAAAAAGTCGTAAATTCAAACTGCGAATACGTGCAGAGAGCCAGAATTTGGCTCCAAAATATGGCTCAAGCCTCGAAATTGGGATATTTTGGATATTTTGAAAACTGCAGGGGGGTTTGTGCACAATGTGACAAACCGCCGCTTCCAGTACTTGTCAATATGTTGGGTATAAAAATTCGTAATTTCAAACTGCGAATACGTGCAGAGAGCTTGAATTTGGCTCAAAAATATGGCTCAGGCCTCGAAATTGGGATGTTTGGGATATTTCGAAAACTGCAGGAGGGTTTGGGACAAATGTGACTAAACGCCGCTTTCAGTACTTGGCATATGTTGGGTATAAAAGTCGTAATTTCAAACTGCGAATACGTGCAGAGAGCCAGAATTTGGCTCCAAAATATGGCTCAGTCCTCGAAATTGGAATGTTTGGGATATTTTGAAAACTGCAGGGGGTTTGTGACAAATGTGACCAAACGCCGCTTTCAGTACTTGGCATATGTTGGGTATAAAAAGTCGTAATTTCAAACTGCGAATACGTGCAGAGAGCCAGAATTTGGCTCCAAAATATGGCTCAGGCCTCGAAATTGGGATGTTTGGGATATTTTGAAAACTGCAGGGGTTTGGGACAAATGTGACCAAACGCCGCTTTCAGTACTTGGCATATGTTGGGTATAAAAAGTCGTAATTTCAAACTGCGAATACGTGCAGAGAGCCAGAATTTGGCTCCAAAATATGGCTCAGGCCTCGAAATTGGGATGTTTGGGATATTTTGAAAACTGCAGGGGAGTTTGGGACAAATGTGACCAAACGCCGCTTTCAGTACTTGGCATATGTTGGGTATAAAAAGTCGTAATTTCAAACTGCGAATACGTGCAGAGAGCCAGAATTTGGCTCCAAAATATGGCTCAGGCCTCGAAATTGGGATGTTTGGGATATTTTGAAAACTGCAGGGGAGTTTGGGACAAATGTGACCAAACGCCGCTTTCAGTACTTGGCATATGTTGGGTATAAAAAGTCGTAATTTCAAACTGCGAATACGTGCAGAGAGCCAGAATTTGGCTCCAAAATATGGCTCAGGCCTCGAAATTGGGATGTTTGGGATATTTTGAAAACTGCAGGGGAGTTTGTGACAAATGTGACCAAACGCCGCTTTCAGTACTTGGCATATGTTGGGTATAAAAAGTCGTAATTTCAAACTGCGAATACGTGCAGAGAGCCAGAATTTGGCTCCAAAATATGGCTCAGGCCTCGAAATTGGGATGTTTGGGATATTTTGAAAACTGCAGGGGAGTTTGGGACAAATGTGACCAACTGCCGCTTTCAGTACTTGGCATATGTTGGGTATAAAAAGTCGTAATTTCAAACTGCGAATACGTGCAGAGAGCCAGAATTTGGCTCCAAAATATGGCTCAGGCCTCGAAATTGGGATGTTTGGGATATTTTGAAAACTGCAGGGGAGTTTGGGACAAATGTGACCAAACGCCGCTTTCAGTACTTGGCATATGTTGGGTATAAAAAGTCGTAATTTCAAACTGCGAATACGTGCAGAGAGCCAGAATTTGGCTCCAAAATATGGCTCAGGCCTCGAAATTGGGATGTTTGGGATATTTTGAAAACTGCAGGGGAGTTTGGGACAAATGTGACCAAACGCCGCTTTCAGTACTTGGCATATGTTGGGTATAAAAAGTCGTAATTTCAAACTGCGAATACGTGCAGAGAGCCAGAATTTGGCTCCAAAATATGGCTCAGGCCTCGAAATTGGGATGTTTGGGATATTTTGAAAACTGCAGGGGAGTTTGTGCAAATGTGACTCACTGCCGCTTTCAGTACTTGGCATATGTTGGGTATAAAAAGTCGTAATTTCAAACTGCGAATACGTGCAGAGAGCCAGAATTTGGCTCCAAAATATGGCTCAGGCCTCGAAATTGGGATGTTTTGGGATATTTTGAAAACTGCAGGGGAGTTTGGGACAAATGTGACCAAACGCCGCTTTCAGTACTTGGCATATGTTGGGTATAAAAAGTCGTAATTTCAAACTGCGAATACGTGCAGAGAGCCAGAATTTGGCTCCAAAATATGGCTCAGGCCTCGAAATTGGGATGTTTGGGATATTTTGAAAACTGCAGGGGAGTTTGGGACAAATGTGACCAAACGCCGCTTTCAGTACTTGGCATATGTTGGGTATAAAAAGTCGTAATTTCAAACTGCGAATACGTGCAGAGAGCCAGAATTTGGCTCCAAAATATGGCTCAGGCCTCGAAATTGGGATGTTTGGGATATTTTGAAAACTGCAGGGGGTTTGGGACAAATGTGACCAAACGCCGCTTTCAGTACTTGGCATATGTTGGGTATAAAAAGTCGTAATTTCAAACTGCGAATACGTGCAGAGAGCCAGAATTTGGCTCCAAAATATGGCTCAGGCCTCGAAATTGGGATGTTTGGGATATTTTGAAAACTGCAGGGGAGTTTGTGCAAAATGTGACTCACGCCGCTTTCAGTACTTGGCATATGTTGGGTATAAAAAGTCGTAATTTCAAACTGCGAATACGTGCAGAGAGCCAGAATTTGGCTCCAAAATATGGCTCAGGCCTCGAAATTGGGATGTTTGGGATATTTTGAAAACTGCAGGGGGGTTTGGGACAAATGTGACCAAACGCCGCTTTCAGTACTTGGCATATGTTGGGTATAAAAAGTCGTAATTTCAAACTGCGAATACGTGCAGAGAGCCAGAATTTGGCTCCAAAATATGGCTCAGGCCTCGAAATTGGGATGTTTGGGATATTTTGAAAACTGCAGGGGAGTTTGGGCAAAATGTGACTCACGCCGCTTTCAGTACTTGGCATATGTTGGGTATAAAAAGTCGTAATTTCAAACTGCGAATACGTGCAGAGAGCCAGAATTTGGCTCCAAAATATGGCTCAGGCCTCGAAATTGGGATGTTTGGGATATTTTGAAAACTGCAGGGGAGTTTGGGACAAATGTGACCAAACGCCGCTTTCAGTACTTGGCATATGTTGGGTATAAAAAGTCGTAATTTCAAACTGCGAATACGTGCAGAGAGCCAGAATTTGGCTCCAAAATATGGCTCAGGCCTCGAAATTGGGATGTTTGGGATATTTTGAAAACTGCAGGGGAGTTTGGGACAAATGTGACCAAACGCCGCTTTCAGTACTTGGCATATGTTGGGTATAAAAAGTCGTAATTTCAAACTGCGAATACGTGCAGAGAGCCAGAATTTGGCTCCAAAATATGGCTCAGGCCTCGAAATTGGGATGTTTGGGATATTTTGAAAACTGCAGGGGAGTTTGGGACAAATGTGACCAAACGCCGCTTTCAGTACTTGGCATATGTTGGGTATAAAAAGTCGTAATTTCAAACTGCGAATACGTGCAGAGAGCCAGAATTTGGCTCCAAAATATGGCTCAGGCCTCGAAATTGGGATGTTTGGGATATTTTGAAAACTGCAGGGGAGTTTGGGACAATGTGACCAAACGCCGCTTTCAGTACTTGGCATATGTTGGGTATAAAAAGTCGTAATTTCAAACTGCGAATACGTGCAGAGAGCCAGAATTTGGCTCCAAAATATGGCTCAGGCCTCGAAATTGGGATGTTTGGGATATTTTGAAAACTGCAGGGGAGTTTGGGCAAAATGTGACTCACTGCCGCTTTCAGTACTTGGCATATGTTGGGTATAAAAAGTCGTAATTTCAAACTGCGAATACGTGCAGAGAGCCAGAATTTGGCTCCAAAATATGGCTCAGGCCTCGAAATTGGGATGTTTGGGATATTTTGAAAACTGCAGGGGAGTTTGGGACAAATGTGACCAAACGCCGCTTTCAGTACTTGGCATATGTTGGGTATAAAAAGTCGTAATTTCAAACTGCGAATACGTGCAGAGAGCCAGAATTTGGCTCCAAAATATGGCTCAGGCCTCGAAATTGGGATGTTTGGGATATTTTGAAAACTGCAGGGGAGTTTGGGACAAATGTGACCAACGCCGCTTTCAGTACTTGGCATATGTTGGGTATAAAAAGTCGTAATTTCAAACTGCGAATACGTGCAGAGAGCCAGAATTTGGCTCCAAAATATGGCTCAGGCCTCGAAATTGGGATGTTTGGGATATTTTGAAAACTGCAGGGGAGTTTGGGACAAATGTGACCAAACGCCGCTTTCAGTACTTGGCATATGTTGGGTATAAAAAGTCGTAATTTCAAACTGCGAATACGTGCAGAGAGCCAGAATTTGGCTCCAAAATATGGCTCAGGCCTCGAAATTGGGATGTTTGGGATATTTTGAAAACTGCAGGGGAGTTTGGGACAAATGTGACCAAACGCCGCTTTCAGTACTTGGCATATGTTGGGTATAAAAAGTCGTAATTTCAAACTGCGAATACGTGCAGAGAGCCAGAATTTGGCTCCAAAATATGGCTCAGGCCTCGAAATTGGGATGTTTGGGATATTTTGAAAACTGCAGGGGAGTTTGTGCACAAATGTGACCAAACGCCGCTTTCAGTACTTGGCATATGTTGGGTATAAAAAGTCGTAATTTCAAACTGCGAATACGTGCAGAGAGCCAGAATTTGGCTCCAAAATATGGCTCAGGCCTCGAAATTGGGATGTTTGGGATATTTTGAAAACTGCAGGGGAGTTTGGGACAAATGTGACCAAACGCCGCTTTCAGTACTTGGCATATGTTGGGTATAAAAAGTCGTAATTTCAAACTGCGAATACGTGCAGAGAGCCAGAATTTGGCTCCAAAATATGGCTCAGGCCTCGAAATTGGGATATTTGGGATATTTTGAAAACTGCAGGGGAGTTTGTGCAAAATGTGACTCAACGCCGCTTTCAGTACTTGGCATATGTTGGGTATAAAAAGTCGTAATTTCAAACTGCGAATACGTGCAGAGAGCCAGAATTTGGCTCCAAAATATGGCTCAGGCCTCGAAATTGGGATGTTTGGGATATTTTGAAAACTGCAGGGGAGTTTGGGACAAATGTGACCAAACGCCGCTTTCAGTACTTGGCATATGTTGGGTATAAAAAGTCGTAATTTCAAACTGCGAATACGTGCAGAGAGCCAGAATTTGGCTCCAAAATATGGCTCAGGCCTCGAAATTGGGATGTTTGGGATATTTTGAAAACTGCAGGGGAGTTTGGGCAAAATGTGACCAAACGCCGCTTTCAGTACTTGGCATATGTTGGGTATAAAAAGTCGTAATTTCAAACTGCGAATACGTGCAGAGAGCCAGAATTTGGCTCCAAAATATGGCTCAGGCCTCGAAATTGGGATGTTTGGGATATTTTGAAAACTGCAGGGGAGTTTGGGACAAATGTGACCAAACGCCGCTTTCAGTACTTGGCATATGTTGGGTATAAAAAGTCGTAATTTCAAACTGCGAATACGTGCAGAGAGCCAGAATTTGGCTCCAAAATATGGCTCAGGCCTCGAAATTGGGATGTTTGGGATATTTTGAAAACTGCAGGGGAGTTTGTGCAAAATGTGACTCACTGCCGCTTTCAGTACTTGGCATATGTTGGGTATAAAAAGTCGTAATTTCAAACTGCGAATACGTGCAGAGAGCCAGAATTTGGCTCCAAAATATGGCTCAGGCCTCGAAATTGGGATGTTTGGGATATTTTGAAAACTGCAGGGGGTTTGGGACAAATGTGACCAAACGCCGCTTTCAGTACTTGGCATATGTTGGGTATAAAAAGTCGTAATTTCAAACTGCGAATACGTGCAGAGAGCCAGAATTTGGCTCCAAAATATGGCTCAGGCCTCGAAATTGGGATGTTTGGGATATTTTGAAAACTGCAGGGGAGTTTGGGACAAATGTGACCAAACGCCGCTTTCAGTACTTGGCATATGTTGGGTATAAAAAGTCGTAATTTCAAACTGCGAATACGTGCAGAGAGCCAGAATTTGGCTCCAAAATATGGCTCAGGCCTCGAAATTGGGATGTTTGGGATATTTTGAAAACTGCAGGGGAGTTTGGGACAAATGTGACCAAACGCCGCTTTCAGTACTTGGCATATGTTGGGTATAAAAAGTCGTAATTTCAAACTGCGAATACGTGCAGAGAGCCAGAATTTGGCTCCAAAATATGGCTCAGGCCTCGAAATTGGGATGTTTGGGATATTTTGAAAACTGCAGGGGAGTTTGTGCAAAATGTGACTCACTGCCGCTTTCAGTACTTGGCATATGTTGGGTATAAAAAGTCGTAATTTCAAACTGCGAATACGTGCAGAGAGCCAGAATTTGGCTCCAAAATATGGCTCAGGCCTCGAAATTGGGATGTTTGGGATATTTTGAAAACTGCAGGGGAGTTTGGGACAAATGTGACCAAACGCCGCTTTCAGTACTTGGCATATGTTGGGTATAAAAAGTCGTAATTTCAAACTGCGAATACGTGCAGAGAGCCAGAATTTGGCTCCAAAATATGGCTCAGGCCTCGAAATTGGGATGTTTGGGATATTTTGAAAACTGCAGGGGAGTTTGGGCAAAAATGTGACCAAACGCCGCTTTCAGTACTTGGCATATGTTGGGTATAAAAAGTCGTAATTTCAAACTGCGAATACGTGCAGAGAGCCAGAATTTGGCTCCAAAATATGGCTCAGGCCTCGAAATTGGGATGTTTGGGATATTTTGAAAACTGCAGGGGAGTTTGGGACAAATGTGACCAAACGCCGCTTTCAGTACTTGGCATATGTTGGGTATAAAAAGTCGTAATTTCAAACTGCGAATACGTGCAGAGAGCCAGAATTTGGCTCCAAAATATGGCTCAGGCCTCGAAATTGGGATGTTTGGGATATTTTGAAAACTGCAGGGGAGTTTGTGCAAAATGTGACTCACTGCCGCTTTCAGTACTTGGCATATGTTGGGTATAAAAAGTCGTAATTTCAAACTGCGAATACGTGCAGAGAGCCAGAATTTGGCTCCAAAATATGGCTCAGGCCTCGAAATTGGGATGTTTGGGATATTTTGAAAACTGCAGGGGAGTTTGGGACAAATGTGACCAAACGCCGCTTTCAGTACTTGGCATATGTTGGGTATAAAAAGTCGTAATTTCAAACTGCGAATACGTGCAGAGAGCCAGAATTTGGCTCCAAAATATGGCTCAGGCCTCGAAATTGGGATGTTTGGGATATTTTGAAAACTGCAGGGGAGTTTGGGACAAAATGTGACTCACTGCCGCTTTCAGTACTTGGCATATGTTGGGTATAAAAAGTCGTAATTTCAAACTGCGAATACGTGCAGAGAGCCAGAATTTGGCTCCAAAATATGGCTCAGGCCTCGAAATTGGGATGTTTGGGATATTTTGAAAACTGCAGGGGAGTTTGGGACAAATGTGACCAAACGCCGCTTTCAGTACTTGGCATATGTTGGGTATAAAAAGTCGTAATTTCAAACTGCGAATACGTGCAGAGAGCCAGAATTTGGCTCCAAAATATGGCTCAGGCCTCGAAATTGGGATGTTTGGGATATTTTGAAAACTGCAGGGGAGTTTGGGACAAATGTGACAAACGCCGCTTTCAGTACTTGGCATATGTTGGGTATAAAAAGTCGTAATTTCAAACTGCGAATACGTGCAGAGAGCCAGAATTTGGCTCCAAAATATGGCTCAGGCCTCGAAATTGGGATGTTTGGGATATTTTGAAAACTGCAGGGGAGTTTGGGACAAATGTGACCAAACGCCGCTTTCAGTACTTGGCATATGTTGGGTATAAAAAGTCGTAATTTCAAACTGCGAATACGTGCAGAGAGCCAGAATTTGGCTCCAAAATATGGCTCAGGCCTCGAAATTGGGATGTTTGGGATATTTTGAAAACTGCAGGGGAGTTTGGGCAAATGTGACCAAACGCCGCTTTCAGTACTTGGCATATGTTGGGTATAAAAAGTCGTAATTTCAAACTGCGAATACGTGCAGAGAGCCAGAATTTGGCTCCAAAATATGGCTCAGGCCTCGAAATTGGGATGTTTGGGATATTTTGAAAACTGCAGGGGGGTTTGGGACAAATGTGACCAAACGCCGCTTTCAGTACTTGGCATATGTTGGGTATAAAAAGTCGTAATTTCAAACTGCGAATACGTGCAGAGAGCCAGAATTTGGCTCCAAAATATGGCTCAGGCCTCGAAATTGGGATGTTTGGGATATTTTGAAAACTGCAGGGGAGTTTGGGACAAATGTGACTCACGCCGCTTTCAGTACTTGGCATATGTTGGGTATAAAAAGTCGTAATTTCAAACTGCGAATACGTGCAGAGAGCCAGAATTTGGCTCCAAAATATGGCTCAGGCCTCGAAATTGGGATGTTTGGGATATTTTGAAAACTGCAGGGGAGTTTGTGCAAAATGTGACCAAACGCCGCTTTCAGTACTTGGCATATGTTGGGTATAAAAAGTCGTAATTTCAAACTGCGAATACGTGCAGAGAGCCAGAATTTGGCTCCAAAATATGGCTCAGGCCTCGAAATTGGGATGTTTGGGATATTTTGAAAACTGCAGGGGAGTTTGGGACAAATGTGACCAAACGCCGCTTTCAGTACTTGGCATATGTTGGGTATAAAAAGTCGTAATTTCAAACTGCGAATACGTGCAGAGAGCCAGAATTTGGCTCCAAAATATGGCTCAGGCCTCGAAATTGGGATGTTTGGGATATTTTGAAAACTGCAGGGGAGTTTGGGACAAATGTGACCAAACGCCGCTTTCAGTACTTGGCATATGTTGGGTATAAAAAGTCGTAATTTCAAACTGCGAATACGTGCAGAGAGCCAGAATTTGGCTCCAAAATATGGCTCAGGCCTCGAAATTGGGATGTTTGGGATATTTTGAAAACTGCAGGGGAGTTTGGGCAAAATGTGACTCACGCCGCTTTCAGTACTTGGCATATGTTGGGTATAAAAAGTCGTAATTTCAAACTGCGAATACGTGCAGAGAGCCAGAATTTGGCTCCAAAATATGGCTCAGGCCTCGAAATTGGGATGTTTGGGATATTTTGAAAACTGCAGGGGAGTTTGGGACAAATGTGACCAAACGCCGCTTTCAGTACTTGGCATATGTTGGGTATAAAAAGTCGTAATTTCAAACTGCGAATACGTGCAGAGAGCCAGAATTTGGCTCCAAAATATGGCTCAGGCCTCGAAATTGGGATGTTTGGGATATTTTGAAAACTGCAGGGGGTTGTGGACAAATGTGACCAAACGCCGCTTTCAGTACTTGGCATATGTTGGGTATAAAAAGTCGTAATTTCAAACTGCGAATACGTGCAGAGAGCCAGAATTTGGCTCCAAAATATGGCTCAGGCCTCGAAATTGGGATGTTTGGGATATTTTGAAAACTGCAGGGGAGTTTGGGACAAATGTGACCAAACGCCGCTTTCAGTACTTGGCATATGTTGGGTATAAAAAGTCGTAATTTCAAACTGCGAATACGTGCAGAGAGCCAGAATTTGGCTCCAAAATATGGCTCAGGCCTCGAAATTGGGATGTTTGGGATATTTTGAAAACTGCAGGGGAGTTTGGGACAAATGTGACCAAACGCCGCTTTCAGTACTTGGCATATGTTGGGTATAAAAAGTCGTAATTTCAAACTGCGAATACGTGCAGAGAGCCAGAATTTGGCTCCAAAATATGGCTCAGGCCTCGAAATTGGGATGTTTGGGATATTTTGAAAACTGCAGGGGGTTTGGGACAAATGTGACCAAACGCCGCTTTCAGTACTTGGCATATGTTGGGTATAAAAAGTCGTAATTTCAAACTGCGAATACGTGCAGAGAGCCAGAATTTGGCTCCAAAATATGGCTCAGGCCTCGAAATTGGGATGTTTGGGATATTTTGAAAACTGCAGGGGAGTTTGGGACAAATGTGACCAAACGCCGCTTTCAGTACTTGGCATATGTTGGGTATAAAAAGTCGTAATTTCAAACTGCGAATACGTGCAGAGAGCCAGAATTTGGCTCCAAAATATGGCTCAGGCCTCGAAATTGGGATGTTTGGGATATTTTGAAAACTGCAGGGGAGTTTGGGACAAATGTGACTCACTGCCGCTTTCAGTACTTGGCATATGTTGGGTATAAAAAGTCGTAATTTCAAACTGCGAATACGTGCAGAGAGCCAGAATTTGGCTCCAAAATATGGCTCAGGCCTCGAAATTGGGATGTTTGGGATATTTTGAAAACTGCAGGGGAGTTTGTGACAAATGTGACCAAACGCCGCTTTCAGTACTTGGCATATGTTGGGTATAAAAAGTCGTAATTTCAAACTGCGAATACGTGCAGAGAGCCAGAATTTGGCTCCAAAATATGGCTCAGGCCTCGAAATTGGGATGTTTGGGATATTTTGAAAACTGCAGGGGGTTTGGGACAAATGTGACCAAACGCCGCTTTCAGTACTTGGCATATGTTGGGTATAAAAAGTCGTAATTTCAAACTGCGAATACGTGCAGAGAGCCAGAATTTGGCTCCAAAATATGGCTCAGGCCTCGAAATTGGGATGTTTGGGATATTTTGAAAACTGCAGGGGGTTTGGGACAAATGTGACCAAACGCCGCTTTCAGTACTTGGCATATGTTGGGTATAAAAAGTCGTAATTTCAAACTGCGAATACGTGCAGAGAGCCAGAATTTGGCTCCAAAATATGGCTCAGGCCTCGAAATTGGGATGTTTGGGATATTTTGAAAACTGCAGGGGAGTTTGGGACAAATGTGACTCACTGCCGCTTTCAGTACTTGGCATATGTTGGGTATAAAAAGTCGTAATTTCAAACTGCGAATACGTGCAGAGAGCCAGAATTTGGCTCCAAAATATGGCTCAGGCCTCGAAATTGGGATGTTTGGGATATTTTGAAAACTGCAGGGGAGTTTGGGACAAATGTGACCAAACGCCGCTTTCAGTACTTGGCATATGTTGGGTATAAAAAGTCGTAATTTCAAACTGCGAATACGTGCAGAGAGCCAGAATTTGGCTCCAAAATATGGCTCAGGCCTCGAAATTGGGATGTTTGGGATATTTTGAAAACTGCAGGGGAGTTTGGCAAAATGTGACTCACGCCGCTTTCAGTACTTGGCATATGTTGGGTATAAAAAGTCGTAATTTCAAACTGCGAATACGTGCAGAGAGCCAGAATTTGGCTCCAAAATATGGCTCAGGCCTCGAAATTGGGATGTTTGGGATATTTTGAAAACTGCAGGGGAGTTTGGGCAAATGTGACCAAACGCCGCTTTCAGTACTTGGCATATGTTGGGTATAAAAAGTCGTAATTTCAAACTGCGAATACGTGCAGAGAGCCAGAATTTGGCTCCAAAATATGGCTCAGGCCTCGAAATTGGGATGTTTGGGATATTTTGAAAACTGCAGGGGAGTTTGGGACAAATGTGACCAACGCCGCTTTCAGTACTTGGCATATGTTGGGTATAAAAAGTCGTAATTTCAAACTGCGAATACGTGCAGAGAGCCAGAATTTGGCTCCAAAATATGGCTCAGGCCTCGAAATTGGGATGTTTGGGATATTTTGAAAACTGCAGGGGAGTTTGGGACAAATGTGACCAAACGCCGCTTTCAGTACTTGGCATATGTTGGGTATAAAAAGTCGTAATTTCAAACTGCGAATACGTGCAGAGAGCCAGAATTTGGCTCCAAAATATGGCTCAGGCCTCGAAATTGGGATGTTTGGGATATTTTGAAAACTGCAGGGGAGTTTGGGACAAATGTGACCAAACGCCGCTTTCAGTACTTGGCATATGTTGGGTATAAAAAGTCGTAATTTCAAACTGCGAATACGTGCAGAGAGCCAGAATTTGGCTCCAAAATATGGCTCAGGCCTCGAAATTGGGATGTTTGGGATATTTTGAAAACTGCAGGGGAGTTTGGGACAAATGTGACCAAACGCCGCTTTCAGTACTTGGCATATGTTGGGTATAAAAAGTCGTAATTTCAAACTGCGAATACGTGCAGAGAGCCAGAATTTGGCTCCAAAATATGGCTCAGGCCTCGAAATTGGGATGTTTGGGATATTTTGAAAACTGCAGGGGAGTTTGTGCAAAATGTGACCAAACGCCGCTTTCAGTACTTGGCATATGTTGGGTATAAAAAGTCGTAATTTCAAACTGCGAATACGTGCAGAGAGCCAGAATTTGGCTCCAAAATATGGCTCAGGCCTCGAAATTGGGATGTTTGGGATATTTTGAAAACTGCAGGGGAGTTTGGGACAAATGTGACCAAACGCCGCTTTCAGTACTTGGCATATGTTGGGTATAAAAAGTCGTAATTTCAAACTGCGAATACGTGCAGAGAGCCAGAATTTGGCTCCAAAATATGGCTCAGGCCTCGAAATTGGGATGTTTGGGATATTTTGAAAACTGCAGGGGAGTTTGGGACAAATGTGACCAAACGCCGCTTTCAGTACTTGGCATATGTTGGGTATAAAAAGTCGTAATTTCAAACTGCGAATACGTGCAGAGAGCCAGAATTTGGCTCCAAAATATGGCTCAGGCCTCGAAATTGGGATGTTTGGGATATTTTGAAAACTGCAGGGGGTTTGGGACAAATGTGACCAAACGCCGCTTTCAGTACTTGGCATATGTTGGGTATAAAAAGTCGTAATTTCAAACTGCGAATACGTGCAGAGAGCCAGAATTTGGCTCCAAAATATGGCTCAGGCCTCGAAATTGGGATGTTTGGGATATTTTGAAAACTGCAGGGGAGTTTGTGCAAAATGTGACTCACTGCCGCTTTCAGTACTTGGCATATGTTGGGTATAAAAAGTCGTAATTTCAAACTGCGAATACGTGCAGAGAGCCAGAATTTGGCTCCAAAATATGGCTCAGGCCTCGAAATTGGGATGTTTGGGATATTTTGAAAACTGCAGGGGAGTTTGGGACAAATGTGACCAAACGCCGCTTTCAGTACTTGGCATATGTTGGGTATAAAAAGTCGTAATTTCAAACTGCGAATACGTGCAGAGAGCCAGAATTTGGCTCCAAAATATGGCTCAGGCCTCGAAATTGGGATGTTTGGGATATTTTGAAAACTGCAGGGGAGTTTGTGCAAAATGTGACTCACTGCCGCTTTCAGTACTTGGCATATGTTGGGTATAAAAAGTCGTAATTTCAAACTGCGAATACGTGCAGAGAGCCAGAATTTGGCTCCAAAATATGGCTCAGGCCTCGAAATTGGGATGTTTGGGATATTTTGAAAACTGCAGGGGAGTTTGGGACAAATGTGACCAAACGCCGCTTTCAGTACTTGGCATATGTTGGGTATAAAAAGTCGTAATTTCAAACTGCGAATACGTGCAGAGAGCCAGAATTTGGCTCCAAAATATGGCTCAGGCCTCGAAATTGGGATGTTTGGGATATTTTGAAAACTGCAGGGGAGTTTGTGCAAAATGTGACCAACTGCCGCTTTCAGTACTTGGCATATGTTGGGTATAAAAAGTCGTAATTTCAAACTGCGAATACGTGCAGAGAGCCAGAATTTGGCTCCAAAATATGGCTCAGGCCTCGAAATTGGGATGTTTGGGATATTTTGAAAACTGCAGGGGAGTTTGGGACAAATGTGACCAAACGCCGCTTTCAGTACTTGGCATATGTTGGGTATAAAAAGTCGTAATTTCAAACTGCGAATACGTGCAGAGAGCCAGAATTTGGCTCCAAAATATGGCTCAGGCCTCGAAATTGGGATGTTTGGGATATTTTGAAAACTGCAGGGGAGTTTGGGACAAATGTGACCAAACGCCGCTTTCAGTACTTGGCATATGTTGGGTATAAAAAGTCGTAATTTCAAACTGCGAATACGTGCAGAGAGCCAGAATTTGGCTCCAAAATATGGCTCAGGCCTCGAAATTGGGATGTTTGGGATATTTTGAAAACTGCAGGGGAGTTTGGGAAAATGTGACCAACTGCCGCTTTCAGTACTTGGCATATGTTGGGTATAAAAAGTCGTAATTTCAAACTGCGAATACGTGCAGAGAGCCAGAATTTGGCTCCAAAATATGGCTCAGGCCTCGAAATTGGGATGTTTGGGATATTTTGAAAACTGCAGGGGAGTTTGGGACAAATGTGACCAAACGCCGCTTTCAGTACTTGGCATATGTTGGGTATAAAAAGTCGTAATTTCAAACTGCGAATACGTGCAGAGAGCCAGAATTTGGCTCCAAAATATGGCTCAGGCCTCGAAATTGGGATGTTTGGGATATTTTGAAAACTGCAGGGGAGTTTGTGCAAATGTGACTCACTGCCGCTTTCAGTACTTGGCATATGTTGGGTATAAAAAGTCGTAATTTCAAACTGCGAATACGTGCAGAGAGCCAGAATTTGGCTCCAAAATATGGCTCAGGCCTCGAAATTGGGATGTTTGGGATATTTTGAAAACTGCAGGGGAGTTTGGGACAAATGTGACCAAACGCCGCTTTCAGTACTTGGCATATGTTGGGTATAAAAAGTCGTAATTTCAAACTGCGAATACGTGCAGAGAGCCAGAATTTGGCTCCAAAATATGGCTCAGGCCTCGAAATTGGGATGTTTGGGATATTTTGAAAACTGCAGGGGAGTTTGGGACAAATGTGACCAAACGCCGCTTTCAGTACTTGGCATATGTTGGGTATAAAAAGTCGTAATTTCAAACTGCGAATACGTGCAGAGAGCCAGAATTTGGCTCCAAAATATGGCTCAGGCCTCGAAATTGGGATGTTTGGGATATTTTGAAAACTGCAGGGGAGTTTGGGCAAAATGTGACCAAACGCCGCTTTCAGTACTTGGCATATGTTGGGTATAAAAAGTCGTAATTTCAAACTGCGAATACGTGCAGAGAGCCAGAATTTGGCTCCAAAATATGGCTCAGGCCTCGAAATTGGGATGTTTGGGATATTTTGAAAACTGCAGGGGAGTTTGGGACAAATGTGACCAAACGCCGCTTTCAGTACTTGGCATATGTTGGGTATAAAAAGTCGTAATTTCAAACTGCGAATACGTGCAGAGAGCCAGAATTTGGCTCCAAAATATGGCTCAGGCCTCGAAATTGGGATGTTTGGGATATTTTGAAAACTGCAGGGGAGTTTGGGACAAATGTGACCAAACGCCGCTTTCAGTACTTGGCATATGTTGGGTATAAAAAGTCGTAATTTCAAACTGCGAATACGTGCAGAGAGCCAGAATTTGGCTCCAAAATATGGCTCAGGCCTCGAAATTGGGATGTTTGGGATATTTTGAAAACTGCAGGGGAGTTTGGGACAAATGTGACCAAACGCCGCTTTCAGTACTTGGCATATGTTGGGTATAAAAAGTCGTAATTTCAAACTGCGAATACGTGCAGAGAGCCAGAATTTGGCTCCAAAATATGGCTCAGGCCTCGAAATTGGGATGTTTGGGATATTTTGAAAACTGCAGGGGAGTTTGGGACAAATGTGACCAAACGCCGCTTTCAGTACTTGGCATATGTTGGGTATAAAAAGTCGTAATTTCAAACTGCGAATACGTGCAGAGAGCCAGAATTTGGCTCCAAAATATGGCTCAGGCCTCGAAATTGGGATGTTTGGGATATTTTGAAAACTGCAGGGGAGTTTGGGACAAATGTGACTCACTGCCGCTTTCAGTACTTGGCATATGTTGGGTATAAAAAGTCGTAATTTCAAACTGCGAATACGTGCAGAGAGCCAGAATTTGGCTCCAAAATATGGCTCAGGCCTCGAAATTGGGATGTTTGGGATATTTTGAAAACTGCAGGGGAGTTTGGGACAAATGTGACCAAACGCCGCTTTCAGTACTTGGCATATGTTGGGTATAAAAAGTCGTAATTTCAAACTGCGAATACGTGCAGAGAGCCAGAATTTGGCTCCAAAATATGGCTCAGGCCTCGAAATTGGGATGTTTGGGATATTTTGAAAACTGCAGGGGAGTTTGGGACAAATGTGACCAAACCGCTTTCAGTACTTGGCATATGTTGGGTATAAAAAGTCGTAATTTCAAACTGCGAATACGTGCAGAGAGCCAGAATTTGGCTCCAAAATATGGCTCAGGCCTCGAAATTGGGATGTTTGGGATATTTTGAAAACTGCAGGGGAGTTTGGGACAAATGTGACCAAACGCCGCTTTCAGTACTTGGCATATGTTGGGTATAAAAAGTCGTAATTTCAAACTGCGAATACGTGCAGAGAGCCAGAATTTGGCTCCAAAATATGGCTCAGGCCTCGAAATTGGGATGTTTGGGATATTTTGAAAACTGCAGGGGAGGTTTGGGACAAATGTGACCAAACGCCGCTTTCAGTACTTGGCATATGTTGGGTATAAAAAGTCGTAATTTCAAACTGCGAATACGTGCAGAGAGCCAGAATTTGGCTCCAAAATATGGCTCAGGCCTCGAAATTGGGATGTTTGGGATATTTTGAAAACTGCAGGGGAGTTTGTGCAAATGTGACTCACTGCCGCTTTCAGTACTTGGCATATGTTGGGTATAAAAAGTCGTAATTTCAAACTGCGAATACGTGCAGAGAGCCAGAATTTGGCTCCAAAATATGGCTCAGGCCTCGAAATTGGGATGTTTGGGATATTTTGAAAACTGCAGGGGGTTTGGGACAAATGTGACCAAACGCCGCTTTCAGTACTTGGCATATGTTGGGTATAAAAAGTCGTAATTTCAAACTGCGAATACGTGCAGAGAGCCAGAATTTGGCTCCAAAATATGGCTCAGGCCTCGAAATTGGGATGTTTGGGATATTTTGAAAACTGCAGGGGAGTTTGTGCAAAATGTGACTCACTGCCGCTTTCAGTACTTGGCATATGTTGGGTATAAAAAGTCGTAATTTCAAACTGCGAATACGTGCAGAGAGCCAGAATTTGGCTCCAAAATATGGCTCAGGCCTCGAAATTGGGATGTTTGGGATATTTTGAAAACTGCAGGGGAGTTTGGGACAAATGTGACCAAACGCCGCTTTCAGTACTTGGCATATGTTGGGTATAAAAAGTCGTAATTTCAAACTGCGAATACGTGCAGAGAGCCAGAATTTGGCTCCAAAATATGGCTCAGGCCTCGAAATTGGGATGTTTGGGATATTTTGAAAACTGCAGGGGAGTTTGGGACAAATGTGACCAAACGCCGCTTTCAGTACTTGGCATATGTTGGGTATAAAAAGTCGTAATTTCAAACTGCGAATACGTGCAGAGAGCCAGAATTTGGCTCCAAAATATGGCTCAGGCCTCGAAATTGGGATGTTTGGGATATTTTGAAAACTGCAGGGGAGTTTGGCACAAATGTGACCAAACGCCGCTTTCAGTACTTGGCATATGTTGGGTATAAAAAGTCGTAATTTCAAACTGCGAATACGTGCAGAGAGCCAGAATTTGGCTCCAAAATATGGCTCAGGCCTCGAAATTGGGATGTTTGGGATATTTTGAAAACTGCAGGGGAGTTTGGGACAAATGTGACCAAACGCCGCTTTCAGTACTTGGCATATGTTGGGTATAAAAAGTCGTAATTTCAAACTGCGAATACGTGCAGAGAGCCAGAATTTGGCTCCAAAATATGGCTCAGGCCTCGAAATTGGGATGTTTGGGATATTTTGAAAACTGCAGGGGGTTTGGGACAAATGTGACCAAACGCCGCTTTCAGTACTTGGCATATGTTGGGTATAAAAAGTCGTAATTTCAAACTGCGAATACGTGCAGAGAGCCAGAATTTGGCTCCAAAATATGGCTCAGGCCTCGAAATTGGGATGTTTGGGATATTTTGAAAACTGCAGGGGAGTTTGGGCAAATGTGACCAACTGCCGCTTTCAGTACTTGGCATATGTTGGGTATAAAAAGTCGTAATTTCAAACTGCGAATACGTGCAGAGAGCCAGAATTTGGCTCCAAAATATGGCTCAGGCCTCGAAATTGGGATGTTTGGGATATTTTGAAAACTGCAGGGGAGTTTGGGACAAATGTGACCAAACGCCGCTTTCAGTACTTGGCATATGTTGGGTATAAAAAGTCGTAATTTCAAACTGCGAATACGTGCAGAGAGCCAGAATTTGGCTCCAAAATATGGCTCAGGCCTCGAAATTGGGATGTTTGGGATATTTTGAAAACTGCAGGGGAGTTTGGGCAAAATGTGACTCACGCCGCTTTCAGTACTTGGCATATGTTGGGTATAAAAAGTCGTAATTTCAAACTGCGAATACGTGCAGAGAGCCAGAATTTGGCTCCAAAATATGGCTCAGGCCTCGAAATTGGGATGTTTGGGATATTTTGAAAACTGCAGGGGAGTTTGGGACAAATGTGACCAAACGCCGCTTTCAGTACTTGGCATATGTTGGGTATAAAAAGTCGTAATTTCAAACTGCGAATACGTGCAGAGAGCCAGAATTTGGCTCCAAAATATGGCTCAGGCCTCGAAATTGGGATGTTTGGGATATTTTGAAAACTGCAGGGGAGTTTGTGCAAAATGTGACTCACTGCCGCTTTCAGTACTTGGCATATGTTGGGTATAAAAAGTCGTAATTTCAAACTGCGAATACGTGCAGAGAGCCAGAATTTGGCTCCAAAATATGGCTCAGGCCTCGAAATTGGGATGTTTGGGATATTTTGAAAACTGCAGGGGGTTTGGGAAAATGTGACCAAACGCCGCTTTCAGTACTTGGCATATGTTGGGTATAAAAAGTCGTAATTTCAAACTGCGAATACGTGCAGAGAGCCAGAATTTGGCTCCAAAATATGGCTCAGGCCTCGAAATTGGGATGTTTGGGATATTTTGAAAACTGCAGGGGAGTTTGGGACAAATGTGACCAAACGCCGCTTTCAGTACTTGGCATATGTTGGGTATAAAAAGTCGTAATTTCAAACTGCGAATACGTGCAGAGAGCCAGAATTTGGCTCCAAAATATGGCTCAGGCCTCGAAATTGGGATGTTTGGGATATTTTGAAAACTGCAGGGGAGTTTGGGACAAATGTGACCAAACGCCGCTTTCAGTACTTGGCATATGTTGGGTATAAAAAGTCGTAATTTCAAACTGCGAATACGTGCAGAGAGCCAGAATTTGGCTCCAAAATATGGCTCAGGCCTCGAAATTGGGATGTTTGGGATATTTTGAAAACTGCAGGGGAGTTTGTGCAAATGTGACTCACTGCCGCTTTCAGTACTTGGCATATGTTGGGTATAAAAAGTCGTAATTTCAAACTGCGAATACGTGCAGAGAGCCAGAATTTGGCTCCAAAATATGGCTCAGGCCTCGAAATTGGGATGTTTGGGATATTTTGAAAACTGCAGGGGAGTTTGGGACAAATGTGACCAAACGCCGCTTTCAGTACTTGGCATATGTTGGGTATAAAAAGTCGTAATTTCAAACTGCGAATACGTGCAGAGAGCCAGAATTTGGCTCCAAAATATGGCTCAGGCCTCGAAATTGGGATGTTTGGGATATTTTGAAAACTGCAGGGGAGTTTGGGAAATGTGACTCACTGCCGCTTTCAGTACTTGGCATATGTTGGGTATAAAAAGTCGTAATTTCAAACTGCGAATACGTGCAGAGAGCCAGAATTTGGCTCCAAAATATGGCTCAGGCCTCGAAATTGGGATGTTTGGGATATTTTGAAAACTGCAGGGAGTTTGGGACAAATGTGACCAAACGCCGCTTTCAGTACTTGGCATATGTTGGGTATAAAAAGTCGTAATTTCAAACTGCGAATACGTGCAGAGAGCCAGAATTTGGCTCCAAAATATGGCTCAGGCCTCGAAATTGGGATGTTTGGGATATTTTGAAAACTGCAGGGGGTTTGGGACAAATGTGACCAAACGCCGCTTTCAGTACTTGGCATATGTTGGGTATAAAAAGTCGTAATTTCAAACTGCGAATACGTGCAGAGAGCCAGAATTTGGCTCCAAAATATGGCTCAGGCCTCGAAATTGGGATGTTTGGGATATTTTGAAAACTGCAGGGGAGTTTGGACAAATGTGACCAAACGCCGCTTTCAGTACTTGGCATATGTTGGGTATAAAAAGTCGTAATTTCAAACTGCGAATACGTGCAGAGAGCCAGAATTTGGCTCCAAAATATGGCTCAGGCCTCGAAATTGGGATGTTTGGGATATTTTGAAAACTGCAGGGGAGTTTGGGACAAATGTGACCAAACGCCGCTTTCAGTACTTGGCATATGTTGGGTATAAAAAGTCGTAATTTCAAACTGCGAATACGTGCAGAGAGCCAGAATTTGGCTCCAAAATATGGCTCAGGCCTCGAAATTGGGATGTTTGGGATATTTTGAAAACTGCAGGGGAGTTTGTGCAAAATGTGACTCACTGCCGCTTTCAGTACTTGGCATATGTTGGGTATAAAAAGTCGTAATTTCAAACTGCGAATACGTGCAGAGAGCCAGAATTTGGCTCCAAAATATGGCTCAGGCCTCGAAATTGGGATGTTTGGGATATTTTGAAAACTGCAGGGGAGTTTGGGACAAATGTGACCAAACGCCGCTTTCAGTACTTGGCATATGTTGGGTATAAAAAGTCGTAATTTCAAACTGCGAATACGTGCAGAGAGCCAGAATTTGGCTCCAAAATATGGCTCAGGCCTCGAAATTGGGATGTTTGGGATATTTTGAAAACTGCAGGGGAGTTTGGGACAAATGTGACCAAACGCCGCTTTCAGTACTTGGCATATGTTGGGTATAAAAAGTCGTAATTTCAAACTGCGAATACGTGCAGAGAGCCAGAATTTGGCTCCAAAATATGGCTCAGGCCTCGAAATTGGGATGTTTGGGATATTTTGAAAACTGCAGGGGGTTTTGGACAAATGTGACCAAACGCCGCTTTCAGTACTTGGCATATGTTGGGTATAAAAAGTCGTAATTTCAAACTGCGAATACGTGCAGAGAGCCAGAATTTGGCTCCAAAATATGGCTCAGGCCTCGAAATTGGGATGTTTGGGATATTTTGAAAACTGCAGGGGAGTTTGGGACAAATGTGACCAAACGCCGCTTTCAGTACTTGGCATATGTTGGGTATAAAAAGTCGTAATTTCAAACTGCGAATACGTGCAGAGAGCCAGAATTTGGCTCCAAAATATGGCTCAGGCCTCGAAATTGGGATGTTTGGGATATTTTGAAAACTGCAGGGGAGTTTGGGACAAATGTGACCAAACGCCGCTTTCAGTACTTGGCATATGTTGGGTATAAAAAGTCGTAATTTCAAACTGCGAATACGTGCAGAGAGCCAGAATTTGGCTCCAAAATATGGCTCAGGCCTCGAAATTGGGATGTTTGGGATATTTTGAAAACTGCAGGGGAGTTTGGGACAAATGTGACCAAACGCCGCTTTCAGTACTTGGCATATGTTGGGTATAAAAAGTCGTAATTTCAAACTGCGAATACGTGCAGAGAGCCAGAATTTGGCTCCAAAATATGGCTCAGGCCTCGAAATTGGGATGTTTGGGATATTTTGAAAACTGCAGGGGAGTTTGTGCAAAATGTGACTCACGCCGCTTTCAGTACTTGGCATATGTTGGGTATAAAAAGTCGTAATTTCAAACTGCGAATACGTGCAGAGAGCCAGAATTTGGCTCCAAAATATGGCTCAGGCCTCGAAATTGGGATGTTTGGGATATTTTGAAAACTGCAGGGGAGTTTGGGACAAATGTGACCAAACGCCGCTTTCAGTACTTGGCATATGTTGGGTATAAAAAGTCGTAATTTCAAACTGCGAATACGTGCAGAGAGCCAGAATTTGGCTCCAAAATATGGCTCAGGCCTCGAAATTGGGATGTTTGGGATATTTTGAAAACTGCAGGGGAGTTTGGGACAAATGTGACCAAACGCCGCTTTCAGTACTTGGCATATGTTGGGTATAAAAAGTCGTAATTTCAAACTGCGAATACGTGCAGAGAGCCAGAATTTGGCTCCAAAATATGGCTCAGGCCTCGAAATTGGGATGTTTGGGATATTTTGAAAACTGCAGGGGAGTTTGGGACAAATGTGACCAAACGCCGCTTTCAGTACTTGGCATATGTTGGGTATAAAAAGTCGTAATTTCAAACTGCGAATACGTGCAGAGAGCCAGAATTTGGCTCCAAAATATGGCTCAGGCCTCGAAATTGGGATGTTTGGGATATTTTGAAAACTGCAGGGGAGTTTGTGCAAAATGTGACTCAAACGCCGCTTTCAGTACTTGGCATATGTTGGGTATAAAAAGTCGTAATTTCAAACTGCGAATACGTGCAGAGAGCCAGAATTTGGCTCCAAAATATGGCTCAGGCCTCGAAATTGGGATGTTTGGGATATTTTGAAAACTGCAGGGGAGTTTGGGACAAATGTGACCAAACGCCGCTTTCAGTACTTGGCATATGTTGGGTATAAAAAGTCGTAATTTCAAACTGCGAATACGTGCAGAGAGCCAGAATTTGGCTCCAAAATATGGCTCAGGCCTCGAAATTGGGATGTTTGGGATATTTTGAAAACTGCAGGGGAGTTTGGGCAAATGTGACCAAACGCCGCTTTCAGTACTTGGCATATGTTGGGTATAAAAAGTCGTAATTTCAAACTGCGAATACGTGCAGAGAGCCAGAATTTGGCTCCAAAATATGGCTCAGGCCTCGAAATTGGGATGTTTGGGATATTTTGAAAACTGCAGGGGAGTTTGGGACAAATGTGACCAAACGCCGCTTTCAGTACTTGGCATATGTTGGGTATAAAAAGTCGTAATTTCAAACTGCGAATACGTGCAGAGAGCCAGAATTTGGCTCCAAAATATGGCTCAGGCCTCGAAATTGGGATGTTTGGGATATTTTGAAAACTGCAGGGGAGTTTGGGACAAATGTGACCAAACGCCGCTTTCAGTACTTGGCATATGTTGGGTATAAAAAGTCGTAATTTCAAACTGCGAATACGTGCAGAGAGCCAGAATTTGGCTCCAAAATATGGCTCAGGCCTCGAAATTGGGATGTTTGGGATATTTTGAAAACTGCAGGGGAGTTTGTGCAAATGTGACCAAACTGCCGCTTTCAGTACTTGGCATATGTTGGGTATAAAAAGTCGTAATTTCAAACTGCGAATACGTGCAGAGAGCCAGAATTTGGCTCCAAAATATGGCTCAGGCCTCGAAATTGGGATGTTTGGGATATTTTGAAAACTGCAGGGAGTTTGGGACAAATGTGACCAAACGCCGCTTTCAGTACTTGGCATATGTTGGGTATAAAAAGTCGTAATTTCAAACTGCGAATACGTGCAGAGAGCCAGAATTTGGCTCCAAAATATGGCTCAGGCCTCGAAATTGGGATGTTTGGGATATTTTGAAAACTGCAGGGGAGTTTGGGACAAATGTGACCAAACGCCGCTTTCAGTACTTGGCATATGTTGGGTATAAAAAGTCGTAATTTCAAACTGCGAATACGTGCAGAGAGCCAGAATTTGGCTCCAAAATATGGCTCAGGCCTCGAAATTGGGATGTTTGGATATTTTGAAAACTGCAGGGGAGTTTGGGACAAATGTGACCAAACGCCGCTTTCAGTACTTGGCATATGTTGGGTATAAAAAGTCGTAATTTCAAACTGCGAATACGTGCAGAGAGCCAGAATTTGGCTCCAAAATATGGCTCAGGCCTCGAAATTGGGATGTTTGGGATATTTTGAAAACTGCAGGGAGTTTGTGCAAAATGTGACTCACTGCCGCTTTCAGTACTTGGCATATGTTGGGTATAAAAAGTCGTAATTTCAAACTGCGAATACGTGCAGAGAGCCAGAATTTGGCTCCAAAATATGGCTCAGGCCTCGAAATTGGGATGTTTGGGATATTTTGAAAACTGCAGGGGAGTTTGGGACAAATGTGACCAAACGCCGCTTTCAGTACTTGGCATATGTTGGGTATAAAAAGTCGTAATTTCAAACTGCGAATACGTGCAGAGAGCCAGAATTTGGCTCCAAAATATGGCTCAGGCCTCGAAATTGGGATGTTTGGGATATTTTGAAAACTGCAGGGAGTTTGTGACAAATGTGACTCACTGCCGCTTTCAGTACTTGGCATATGTTGGGTATAAAAAGTCGTAATTTCAAACTGCGAATACGTGCAGAGAGCCAGAATTTGGCTCCAAAATATGGCTCAGGCCTCGAAATTGGGATGTTTGGGATATTTTGAAAACTGCAGGGGGGTTTGGGACAAATGTGACCAAACGCCGCTTTCAGTACTTGGCATATGTTGGGTATAAAAAGTCGTAATTTCAAACTGCGAATACGTGCAGAGAGCCAGAATTTGGCTCCAAAATATGGCTCAGGCCTCGAAATTGGGATGTTTGGGATATTTTGAAAACTGCAGGGGGGTTTGGGACAAATGTGACCAAACGCCGCTTTCAGTACTTGGCATATGTTGGGTATAAAAAGTCGTAATTTCAAACTGCGAATACGTGCAGAGAGCCAGAATTTGGCTCCAAAATATGGCTCAGGCCTCGAAATTGGGATGTTTGGGATATTTTGAAAACTGCAGGGGAGTTTGGGACAAATGTGACCAAACGCCGCTTTCAGTACTTGGCATATGTTGGGTATAAAAAGTCGTAATTTCAAACTGCGAATACGTGCAGAGAGCCAGAATTTGGCTCCAAAATATGGCTCAGGCCTCGAAATTGGGATGTTTGGGATATTTTGAAAACTGCAGGGGAGTTTGGGACAAATGTGACCAAACGCCGCTTTCAGTACTTGGCATATGTTGGGTATAAAAAGTCGTAATTTCAAACTGCGAATACGTGCAGAGAGCCAGAATTTGGCTCCAAAATATGGCTCAGGCCTCGAAATTGGGATGTTTGGGATATTTTGAAAACTGCAGGGGGGTTTGGGACAAATGTGACCAAACGCCGCTTTCAGTACTTGGCATATGTTGGGTATAAAAAGTCGTAATTTCAAACTGCGAATACGTGCAGAGAGCCAGAATTTGGCTCCAAAATATGGCTCAGGCCTCGAAATTGGGATGTTTGGGATATTTTGAAAACTGCAGGGGAGTTTGGGACAAATGTGACCAAACGCCGCTTTCAGTACTTGGCATATGTTGGGTATAAAAAGTCGTAATTTCAAACTGCGAATACGTGCAGAGAGCCAGAATTTGGCTCCAAAATATGGCTCAGGCCTCGAAATTGGGATATTTGGGATATTTTGAAAACTGCAGGGGAGTTTGTGCAAAATGTGACTCACTGCCGCTTTCAGTATGTTGGTGATATATTCCCAGTTAACTTTTTTACCAAGGCTCAAACTCTTCCTCACGTACCAATTTACGTCTCACAGTACTCGTCCATCAACGTAGATAGCTGAATAGTCGTGATTGGTTCAATTATAACGAAAATTGTAGTTTTCAGGTCCCACATGGGTTGTGAAATTCACCTACTATTGTCCATGCTCTTATAATATTACAGATCAGCTACATCCTATTGAAGGCTCGTAGTTTTGTTTTGAGAAATATTAGTTGTTCTTAGTAAATTATAATAAGCACAATAAATTATTACATAGAATAAGTGCTTCACCAATCAATATTATATACTATAGTTTGTGCTTTAGAAATCTTTAAAGAATGTTTTGTAGGAACGCTAACAGAAAACGATGTTATGTTGGAATGTATATAGGGTAAACTACTGCAAACAGGATGGTATGGTGTGGATTATTGGAAACTATAGGATTAGGGTCCACTACCACCTGTTAGGTGGGTAAGGGGTCCAATAACACCCGCAGGATGAGTATGGGGGTCACATCCACCCACAGGAATGGTATGGGGATCACTTCCACCCACAGGAAGGGTATGGGATCCAATACCATCCACTGGATGTGTATTGCGTCCACTACCACCGACAGGATGGGTATGGGCTCACAACCACCCACAGGATAGGTATGGGGTCCAATACCACCCACAGGATGAGTATGGGGTCCACTATAACCCACAGGATGGGTATGGGGCTCCAACCACCCACAGAATAAGTATGGGGTACAATAACACCCACTGGATATGTATGGCATCCATTGCCCCCACAGGATGACTATAGGGTACAGTATCGCCCACAGGATTAGTATATAGGGTTCACTGCCGCCCACAGAGTCGGTATGGAGTCCACCGCCACCCACCGGGTCGGTATGGGGTCCACTACCGCCCACTGGGTCGCTATGAAGTCAACTACCGTCCACAGGGTCGGTAGGGGTCCACTACCGCCCACAGGGTCGGCAGGGGGTCCACTGCCACCCACTGGGTCGGTAGGGGGTCCACTGCCGCCCACAGGATCGATAGGGGGTCCACTGCCGCCCACAGGGTCGATATGGGGGGGGTCCACTACCGCCCACAGGATCGATAGGGGGTCCACTGCCGCCCACAGGGTCGGTAGGGGGTCCACTGCCGCCCACACGTTCGGTAGGGGTCCACTGCCGCCCACAGGGTCGGTAGGGGGTCCACTGCCGCCCACAGGACCGATAGGGGGTCCACTGCCGCCCACAGGGTCGATAGGGGGTCCCTTACCGCCCACAGGGTCTCTATGAAGTCAACTACCGCCCATAGTGTTTGTATAGTGTCCACTATCGCCCATAGTGTTATTATGGGGTCCACTACCCCTCATAGGGTCGGTATGGGGGTCCATTACTACCCACAGGGTGTGTCTGGGGTCTATTTTGGCAATACTGCTTTTCCAATCTCATTTGTTGTTCAATGTAAAATATTTGTTGCTCGACTTGCAAC
>NW_025553121.1:20000-49615 GCF_020424385.1 Procambarus clarkii | reverse complement strand
AATATAATGTAATATCAACAACAACATATCGGTCGATAAACAACTAAAATGGAAATGAATAAAAAAACCCTCGAGCCCTACAACTCGTAATCCCCCACCAGCCTTCATAGCTCATGTTGTGATCAGCGCCATCATCTGAGCTGGGTGGCGCGCTTGGCCTTATAGACGAGGGGGGGGGGGTGAGGGAGGGGGGTGAGGGAAGGGTGTGTGGGGGGGGGGTTGGTGAGGGGTGAGGGAGGGGTGTGTTGGGGGGGTGAGAGGTGAGGGAGGGGTGTGTGTGTGGGGGGGGTGAGGGGTGAGGGAGGGTTGTGGGGTGGGTGTGAGGGAGAGTGGAGGGGGTGGGGGCGAGCAAATTATAGGTAGCTGTGAGTACGTATCGTTGTATCTCGCCCCCACATCTCAGCTTACTCTGACGGCACCATTCACCATTCTCTTTCCAGGAACCCATTAACAGACCACAACAAGATCTCACCTGAC
The DNA here is from genome assembly GCF_020424385.1 of Procambarus clarkii. Classification (NCBI taxonomy): domain Eukaryota; kingdom Metazoa; phylum Arthropoda; class Malacostraca; order Decapoda; family Cambaridae; genus Procambarus; species Procambarus clarkii. Next base: position 49,138 of record NW_025553121.1, on the reverse strand, counting down.
ACGCTGGCCGTTGCTTCATAATACATAACACACTTTATAGAGTTAATAAACATTCCCAACTGGTCAGTGGCAAGTGAAAGGAGCGTCTTGAGAAACACGTAAGGCAGAAATAAGGAAAAAGAGGGAAGGGAGGGGGGGGATCAGATCTGGCGGTGGAGGCAGGCAGTCAGTCCGGCGGTGTTGATTGCCACCCCGCGTGCATTCACTCGGCCTCTGCCTGAGTCCTTAAGTCAACACTCGCCTTTCTCAGGGTGTGAAGGACGGCCCTTCCAGTCACCGTCTACATTAACACCTCATTAATAAACAAAGCGGAGTGTTCATTTTCCTCCCTCTCGATCCTCTAGCGTGTGATCCCAAGTCATAACTAATGGGTCGAGCTTAGCCTAACGACCCCGTGTTTAATCTGAGGGTCCTGTAACACCAGCATTGTATATCTCTTGTGCGCTGGCCAATTATACAATGCTAATGCAAATGATGTGTTGAGGACGGGCCATCCTGGTCTAAATTTGTATTTTTGTTGTTAATTTGTTGAAGAGCGAGTTTATTGGGCAGCGTCACTCATCCTGTGAGTGGACACACCGCCACAGCAGCATTAACAACACTCCCCAGTAGGAAGAAAACCCGCTGGGTTGTTCATCCTGGCAACTTATACCCAGATGCAGCTGGAACTTGCTTAAGTGTAGACGGTGCTACGTTCCTGATGCTTGAGGTGTTGTTAGTGTTGTGGTGCTGGACGTGTTAGTGTTGTGGTGCCGCACGTGCAGGTGTTGTGGTGCTGCACGTGCAGGTATTGTGGTGCTGCACGTGCAGGTGTTGTGGTGCTGCACGTGCAGGTATTGTGGTGCTGCACGTGGTAGTGTTGTGGTGCTGCACGTGTTAGTGTTGTGGTGCTGCACGTGCAGGTATTGTGGTGCTGCACGTGGTAGTGTTGTGGTGCCGCACGTGTTAGTGTTGCGGTGCCGCACGTGCTGGTGTTGAACCAGCCGCTGTTTTCAAAACCCAATTTAATTTGACCTGGTAACCTGGACACTTATTAAATGTTCCAAAATTTTCGAAATCCAAACTTTATCATCACCTTCCGTCATCACTGAGGCAAATAGTTCCCCCCCCCCCCCTCCCCAACTCCCCCACCTCACCCCCACCTCCCCCCACCAGCCACAACCTTAACCAGATATATATTTCTTAATCTCAACCACCGTCGCTTATCACCACTGTAATCACCCAAGCCAATACCAGCAACTACAATAGAACCATTAATGTTATCTTCACCAACCGCATGCTTCAAGGGACCGGCGGAAACCCCGTAGTGAAGAGAGAGAGAGAGAGAGAGAGAGAGAGAGAGAGAGAGAGAGAGAGAGAGAGAGAGAGAGAGAGAGAGAGAGAGAGAGAGAGAGAGAGGAGAGAGAGAGAGAGAGAGAGAGGTTGCAGGTCAGGCCCGTAAGGGAACCTCGCAACACGGGGAATACTAACTGCGTATTTCACTGATTAAAGCGAGGGCGGAGGATGTGAAGCATACCAACACAGAGTAAAGGGGAAGATGAGCGGAATGAACCCAGGTCAACGTGAAAGGAATGAGGTTAGATGACGCTATTAAATATTCTGTGTGTGCTTGTGTCTCTGAATGTTTTTTTTCTGCCTGTCTGCTTGTGTGTGTGTGTGTGTGTGTGTGTGTGTGTGTGTGTGGGTGTTGGACACTGTGTTCTTCACAAGTAAGTTTGCTTAATGTTTCCAGTGGTGAAGCATCTGTATCTAGCAGCAGGAATCGCACAGGGGACATACTGGCCTGAATCAACAGGTTAGTACCGAAGGTCCAGATAGTCTAGTGACCTTTCTGATGGTGTTACTCTCCAGTAAGGTCACGTGATAAAGGCATGTGACCTTATCACCTTTCTTATCGCCTAGGCCCGAGGCGACCACGTGGTGCCTTACCCAAACAATTGTGTGGGGCTCGTCTAATGACCCTTCGAAGCTTCCTAGCATTACGCATGTAATGAAGAAATATGATATATTTATTAACTGTAATGTTGGTGGTGAATGTAGAACATGAAAAAACTGAATTTTACTCGGAAATATTATCATTTTATAACGAAATTGGGTCCATCTAGTTACCCAAAGTCACAATATTGTCGCTGGGATCGTCGACTTCCTGTGGCGTCACCTGTCACTTAGTTTCGCCTAATTTCGTTATAAAAGTTTATTATTTCAGAGTAAACATATGCTCTTTGAATGTTCTATATTCATCACCAACATTATAGTGAGTAAATTTGTCATATTTCTTCATTACTTACGTAATGTCTGGGTAGTAGAATATAGTTGTGCATTAATTGGCTGTTGATTGCTAGACAGCCAATTAATGCACAACTATATTCTACCCACTTCAAGACTCCGTACCATTATAGAAGCATCAAGAGGAAGTATGGGCCAATAGGCCCTTTGCAGTTACTTCCATTCTTCCCTCTCATTTATCCAATTAATACCCAATGGTCCGTGTTCTGTCTTGTGTTGGTTAAAAGTTTGTTCACCTCATCCAAAACTGTTGCAACATACAACCTCACCCAAATGCGAGTAGTATATAAGACAAGCTGTTTAAGTGTTAGCATAAGTAAAACTCTGTTAGTGTTTTCAGGTTACAGTTGTGTGTGTGTAAACTAAAGTCTTTGAAAATGTAATAAGTTATTAGGAAACGCGTTCAAGCGTCGCGTCAGACTAGAAATAAATATGAATTTTGGAGAATTGATTTTTCAATTACCACCGACAGTAAAAAGAAATATATATATATATATATATATATATATATATATATATATATATATATATATATATATGCAAACAAGCCTGAATGGTCCCCAGGACTATATACAACTGAAAACTCACACCCAGAAGTGACTCGAACCCATACTCCCACAACTGGTATGTACAGGGACGCCTTAATCCGCTTGACCATCACGACCGGACATAAGGAAGTGATAGCCGAGGCTATATGAACCACTTCCCCGCCGGCACTCGGATGGTAATCTTGGGCATAGCATTTTATCAAATCACCTCATTCTTTGGGGCACACGTGAGGAACACAAATGCAAACAAGCCTGAATGGTCCCCAGGACTATATACAACTGAAAACTCACACCCCAGAAGTGACTCGAACCCATACTCCCACAACTGGTATGTACAGGGACGCCTTAATCCGCTTGACCATCACGACCGGACATAAGGAAGTGATAGCCGAGGCTATATGATAAAATGATAAAATGCTATGCCCAAGATTACCATCCGAGTGCCGGCGGGGAAGTGGTTCATATAGCCTCGGCTATCACTTCCTTATGTCCGGTCGTGATGGTCAAGCGGATTAAGGCGTCCCTGTACATACCAGTTGTGGGAGTATGGGTTCGAGTCACTTCTGGGGTGTGAGTTTTCAGTTGTATATAGTCCTGGGGACCATTCAGGCTTGTTTGCATTTGTGTTCCTCACGTGTGCCCCAAAGAATGAGGTGATTTGATAAAATGCTATGCCCAAGATTACCATCCGAGTGCCGGCGGGGAAGTGGTTCATATAGCCTCGGCTATCACTTCCTTATGTCGGTCGTGATGGTCAAGCGGATTAAGGCGTCCCTGTACATACCAGTGTGGGAGTATGGGTTCGAGTCACTTCTGGGGTGTGAGTTTTCAGTTGTATATAGTCCTGGGGACCATTCAGGCTTGTTTGCATTTGTGTTCCTCACGTGTGCCCCAAAGAATGAGGTGATTTGATAAAATGCTATGCCCAAGATTACCATCCGAGTGCCGGCGGGGAAGTGGTTCATATAGCCTCGGCTATCACTTCCTTATGTCGGTCGTGATGGTCAAGCGGATTAAGGCGTCCTTGTACATACCAGTTGTGGGAGTATGGGTTTGAGTCACTTCTGGGGTGTGAGTTTTCAGTTATATATATATATATATATATATATATATATATATATATATATATATATATATATATATATATATATATATAGAGAGAGAGAGAGAGAGAGAGAGAGAGAGAGAGAGAGAGAGAGAGAGAGAGAGAGAGAGAGAGAGAGAGAGAGAGAGAGAGAGAGCTGTAAATACAAAATCTCTACAATTCTTCTAGTGTGGCCTTTCGTTGATCTGTGATTAACCGTTATTGTTTGTTGTTTTAGATTCAGCTACTGGGAACAAAAAGTTCCAAGTAGCACGGGGTATGGTGAACCAGTAATGGACTTACCTGGCACAGGTAAGTGGGGGCTGTAACTGGTGTGTGTGATTAACCGATCAATGAAGCATATACCTTGTCCCACCTGCAACAGGTGAGGGGCATAGAACAATCGCGGTGACCCCACAGGTGTCAAAATATTGACCTGCAATTGGGTATGCTTTCCATACCTGTTCACGTCTAGGAGGATTAACCTACACCACACCTGTTAACCTGTTAATGCTACACCAATGTCTCAGTGACTGTGTGTGTGTGTGTGTTTGATCATTCATGATTATAGTCTCGGGGACGTGTTATTAATTAATTTATGATTATTGTAAAGGTTAGAGGAGTTAGACTAGGTTAAGTTTGGTTAATATACTTAATATTTTAAAAGAAGCAAACACCTGACCCAAAATTCAGAAGTGGGTAAAAACCTCGCCAGCGTAGTGACCTCGTGGACGATATTGATTAAAACTGACAGTATTGATGCAATTGCTCAGCTCTGGGCATTGACCTGCATCATCAGTGGCATTCATATCATCAAAACGTGTTTTCAAACACTGACATTATGTCTCAAGTAATTATTGCTCCAACAAATTCAAGTTTGTACTAGAATTAAGCTATTTGAGCTACTCATCTATTCTATACCTTCTAAATTATTGTATCTCTCAAGTGTTTCTTGAGTGATCGCAGCCAGGCACCTTCTCAGGCAACACTGACACTGTAAACACCCAAGAATGCAGGAGAGCTTTAGCTAGGTCACACTGCTTAATGTTCACTGATGGTATAATATCGCCTCCCGCGGGGGACAGCTATTATAAACCCGCGAGAGGTGGACATCGCCACACAAATATCTTGCTGGAAAATCACACTAACGTGATATATTTATGAACAATGGTAACCCCCCTTGTAATACTTGCACGTGCCGATTAACACACACACACACGCAAGGGCCAATTGTAACACACGCAGGTACCCTTCTAACACACGCAAATACCATTATAACACGCGGGGTTCCACTGTAACACCGGCGGGTACCCTTGTAACACACACAGGTACCCTATTGCTGTGCTGCTCAGCAGTTAGACAAAGAATTATTACCTTCACTTTCACTTGTAAACTAGAATTAAAGAATGTTAAAAGGAAGGGCAATGTTAAGTCTCTAGCTGGAAGCTGGAAGCGACGGGGGGGACTTAACATGATCTCATAATGTCTCGGGCTGCCACGTACAGCCTTGAGACAGGGGGGGAGGGGGGGAACAGAAGTTCGTCCTTGTTGAATCCTGTTGAGCCACGGTGATCGAGAGTATTTAGAGTAGGACACTACGCGGCCTGTGACTTACTTTCAGTAACCTAGATTCTGGGAACATGTAATTTGAAGACAACTTTTTATTTCCACGTGCACCTACCTCCTCCTCCCCCCTCCCCTGTGTCACTCCTCCACTTGTTGATGGATCTGAGGTGGTCCCTGTGTCACTCCTCCACTTGTTGATGGATCTGAGGTGGTCCCTGTGTTACTCCTTCACTTGTTGATGGATCTGAGGTGGTCCCTGTGTCAGTCCTCCACTTGTGGGATCTGAGGTGGTCCCTGTGTCACTCCTCCACTTATTGATGGATCTGAGGTGGTCCCTGTGTCACTCCTCCACTTGTTGATGGATCTGAGGTGGTCCCTGTGTTACTCCTCCACTTGTTGATGGATCTGAGGTGGTCCCTGTGTCACTCCTCCACTTGTGGGATCTGAGGTGGTCCCTGTGTCACTCCTCCACTTGTGGGATCTGAGGTGGTCCCTGTGTCACTCCTCCACTTGTGGGATCTGAGGTGGTCCCTGTGTCACTCCTCCACTTGTTGATGGATCTGAGGTGGTCCCGGGGGAGACGTAGATATTATACTTCTTTACCAAAATTGACCGGAGAAAACAGAACAACTGACCTTCAATTAGTTATTTCTTCTTGAGTAACGATCAAACTCTGCACGAGTAATACAAAAAGACGACCCGTTCTTGTCGCGTGAGAACGTTTGTAATATTTTAGAATAATAAGTAAATTTAGTTTTGTTTGAACTACGGGGTGAAATAAATATTAAGAACAAGCATAAAATGGCAAAACGCTTAAAGGAAGTATCGCAGTCAGGAAACAAGGGGGCCAGAGGAAGGGTACATGGAACAGCTGGAGATTATACATTCTGCTATGCTGAAATTAATGTTGCAATATTGAAGAACCATTTCAATGTATGGATAAATTGCATTATCTATTGCAAATTTATTTTTTATGCAATACAACATTTTAGTAAATTTATTTATAGTACATTGCAGTTCTGTATATTGTAAATTATGTTTTTGTTGTTGTTTTGAGAATGTAAATATTGTGTTATTTACAATGGACATTGCCTGTTTTGTCATATATAACATTAAATTATTATAATTGGTATTATTTTCTTATTAGTTTTGTCTTGTATGTATAAGGAAGGAATCTGAAATTTTGACAATTTTGTTACTTGAAATTTTGTTAATTAAAAGGCAGATAAATTCAGTCGTTTTAATAATAAGTGTTTTCGAATCATAGTTGCCATGAATCCTCGGTGCCGTGCCATATGATGCCATATGATATAGGGTAATTTATGACCATTAAGTTGGAAAAATAAATTTAATAACATTTCCAAAGAAATAACTTCTTATTGAGCAAGCCATAGAGAGCGTTCTATTTACTCTACTTACTGCTTAAACAATCTACAACACCGACACCACAACACTTGCCACTGGCACCATCTTCATTAACAACCACAGCCAATTAACCGTGGTCGGGGTGTTATGAAGTCACTCGTTATATGGGTGTTATAAAGCTTTCCGATCAATCACCAAGAATATTTTAGCTGTGAACATAAAACTATTAAACTCTGTGTATATGAACTAAAGAGCGGGTACTTCCCGGTATATCTTATAAAACATCATCTGATGCAAATTCTCGTCGGTGATTGGCCTGTTTTCCTGGGGATGTAGTTTTATGATTGGTCATATAATCAGAGGTGAAATGTTACCTTTACTCTGATTGATATAACCAAAATCTACTGTCCTCTGTTGCAAGATAAGTCAACTATGACTCAAGCTTAAAACCTATGTAGTAGTTACTGTTTCACTGGAAGCTCAGAGAGCCTGTACAGACCTCCTAAGAGCCGCCTTAACACAAGGATTTAAGAAATTCAACCCCTTTATGGGTAGTGAATCCATGTCGAGGGTTTTATAGATCAGGTAAGAGAATCGTATACCTAGATCAGGTAGTGCAACTGTGTTGTGGTCACGAGCCGGGGCTCAGAAATAATAACCAGGTGGAAAACCAGTTACTGAGATAATACGACCAAGGAACTGGACCAGATGACAGGGGCCAAGTTACGGAGTGACTCACTGAGGATGAGATTCCAAGACCAGATGACAGAACCAGCAGACAGGACAGACAGCAGGACCAAGGGACCGGGCCAGTTGACCGGGCCATGAGGTCTTGGAACCACTCGCTGGGATCTGTTAATGGGACCAGGTGTAAAAAGGTGGAGCCAAAGCTAGTTCTTGGGCCTGCGAGGCAGGAGTGAAGGGGAGGGAGGGACCAGTCAGATGATAACTCTTTGATTATTATAGAGGATCACACTCCTGAAGCGTCGCACTTCTGAAGCTTCATACTTCTGAAGTCCATATTTTATAAAGGACGTAATTAAACATAGTGTTTATACACGTTCTTTTCCTGGAGCGTTCGATTAAAAATACACATATATCTACAAACAAGTATGTCTCTAAAATATGTATCCATAAAACACGTATTTTACAACATATGTATCCATAAAAACACGTATTTTACAACATATGTATCCATAAAAACACGTATTTTACAACATATGTATCCATAAAAACACGTATTTTACAACATATGTATCTACAAAACACACGTTATAAAATATGCATCCCCCATAATGCATGTACCAAGAAAAAAAATAAACAGGAGTAATAAGAGAAAAGAAGAGTAAAGAGGAAAGAGTAACTGCGAGCGGTACTCTACCTCGACATGCAGTGATGGGTGCCGAGGGTGGAATGACACAAATACCTTTGCCATAGGCACGAAGAATTGTGTTCGAAGGGAACCCCCCACTGCGGTGGGTCATATGCATGTTGGGGTGTTGTTTTTAGCGACGTCGCACCGGTGGAGTTAGTCCCGAGTTAGATTCCTTGATTCGTGGCGGGTTCAGAGTTCACGACAGTGATAAATCAGTGTTGTATTCCGTCGGTGGAGAGGCCGTAATGTGCGGCACACGGAAGGGGGTCATACCGGAAGCGGCAGTGTGGAAAGATCGCGCAAGAAAGAAAACTCTAAATGGCCAAAATGTAGCACTAGGAGAGAGAGAGAGAGAGAGAGAGAGAGAGAGAGAGAGAGAGAGAGAGAGAGAGAGAGAGAGAGAGAGAGAGGACTCTTGGCTTTTACGTCGTTAAGTCAGCAGTGGAGAGGTCTGACGGACGGTGTGCCGTAAGGCCGTCTCTTAATGAGGTTTGATGGGCGGCCAGGGAAGTGAAGGGGCCCCCCGCCCTAGCCCCCTGACTCTGGCAGCACGCGGCTCTTTGCCAACCCAAAGTGAAGGGTCCTCTATAGCTAGGCCTGACACAGGCGGCTCGCTACTCTGCGTTAACCCTTCAGAATATGTTCGCCGGACACACAGAGAGACAAAATCAGCTCGCCACCTCTAACCTTTGACCTGAGTGGCTGAGACTCAGCAACGGGAGATAAGATCAGACCACCAGCAGCTCCATCACTTTCTACCTTCTTACGGTGACCCCTCGTTATGCCGGCTGACCTCTACTGACCTCTCACTTTGCTCCTCCGTTTTCTAAGCTTTGTTTTCAATTGCTCTGACCACGGAGGAATGTTACCAAAGCCCCGCCCTCTCATGACCTACGACCCCTTGCACAACCCGTTCTTGACAAGCGGCAAATTTGAAGTTGTTTTGCCTAATCAGAAGCGTACGAGCCTAGGGAACCCACCTCATGTATCGAGGCAAATGCTCATTAATCCGAGATAGCGTCAAGTTTTGTTGTGCTTTTAAATTCATTAAAATACTGGAATTTTGACTGCCGTCAACTATATATATATATATATATATATATATATATATATATATATATATATATATATATATATATATATATATGCAGAATAACCACATGTGAAAAATAGAAAATGCTTAACGCGTTTTCGGCTAATTCGCCTTCATCAGAGCAAAGTAGAATGCTCTTTCTACTTTGCTCTGATGAAGGCAAATTAGCCGAAAACGCGTTAAGCATTTTCTATTTTTCACATGTGGTTATTCTGCATACTTGGATCAGTGTTTTTGTGATCATTGTTGCATATATATATATATATATATATATATATATATATATATATATATATATATATATATATATATATATATATATATATATATTATTAAATATGACCGAAAAAGTAAGATTAATAATTCTAACACGAATTTTCTCTATCTTTCTTATGTTTCTTTTCACTGTTGATGGTAATTCAAAGATCAATTCTCCAAAATTCATTTTTATTTCTAGTCTAGAAATAGTCTAGACTAGACTAGAAATAGTCTAGTGTTGATGGTAATTCAAAGATCAATTCTCCAAAATTCATTTTTATTTCTAGTCTAGAAATAGTCTAGACTAGACTAGAAATAGTCTAGTCTAGACTAGAAATAAAAATGAATTTTGGAGAATTGATCTTTGAATTACCATCAACAGTGAAAAGAAACATAAGAAAGATAGAGAAAATTCGTGTTAGAATTATTAATCTTACTTTTTCGGTCATATTTAATAATATATGTCTACAGGAAAGACTGCTACGAAAATATATATATATATATATATATATATATATATATATATATATATATATATATATATATATATATATATATATATATATATGTCGTACCTAGTAGCCAGAACGCACTTCTCAGCCTACTATGCAAGGCCCGATTTGCCTAATAAGCCAAGTTTTCCTGAATTATTATATTTTCTCAAATTTTTTTCTTATGAAATGATAAAGCTACCCATTTCATTATGTATGAGGTCAATTTTTTTTATTGGAGTTAAAATTAACGTAGATATATGACCGAACCTAACCAACCCTACCTAACCTAACCTAACCTATCTTTATAGGTTAGGTTAGGTTAGGTAGCCGAAAAAGCTAGGTTAGGTTAGGTTAGGTAGGTTAGGTAGTCGAAAAACAATTAATTCATGAAAACTTGGCTTATTAGGCAAATCGGGCATTGCATAGTAGGCTGACAAGTGAGTTCTGGCTACTAGGTACGACATATATATATATATATATATATATATATATATATATATATATATATATATATATATATATATATATATATATATATATATAATATAGTTCTATGCGTCTAACTATTTTCTTAGTGTCAGTATTAAGAAGAGTAAGCAAATTACCAAAATTCATGGTAAAGAAACTAGCAATTACTGAAGGATTTATTTTCTACGACGTTTCGTTCCACTCTGGAATATCTTCAGGTAAAGAATGAATACATACGATTGATTGATGAAGATTAAGCAACCCAAGAGGTGGCACGGGCCTGAATAGTCCGTAGCTTACCCATAAGGTGGATTTTTGGGTTAAATACTTATGTGGTAGGGGGTGAAGTTGTCCGCAGTGAGGTGAAGGGTCGTAAGAATAAGAAGGGCAAAAATTGCGTAAACAATAGAAGAATAAGGCAGGCATTAGAAGAAAGGTCAAACATTGGGCAAGGCGTTGCGTGAAACTCTGGTACTGTCTGTGGGCCGGGAGAACTCTGTAGAGATTCGTCGTTATCTGATGCTGTTTGGCGAGGTCTGGGTCTGAGCGTAGGCAAGGTATCAAACTCTCACCCTAGTTATACTATGTATAACTAGAGTGGGTCTTTATTCTCTTATGAGTATGATTTCCAGTATTTGCACTCTTCTTTGGTCAGTGGTGGCTGCCAAGATTGCTATGTATTATTTACTAGCATGTTCCTAGTGAGTGTTGTGTTATGTACACCTTTGCATATAGTTTCTAGGGGTACCAGCTTGTATATGGCAGGTCAGTGTTCTCGAAATCTTTGTGGTGGTCATACCATTATATGTTGATCTAGGGTGACATACTTCATTGGGCATGTAAATTGGTATATCATGTTTGCTTTTTTTGGGAGAGGGTTGTAATCTATATTGGGGCTGTTCTTAAATTAAATATTAAATCAGTAGTCCCTTTTGTTTTTGTAGTAAATAATGAATTTCCAATCTTTGGTCTAGGGCTGTCGGTTTCACTCCATTTAAAATTATGTTTTTGATTATCCTTTCTTTTGTTTTATACTGTGAGCTCACAGTGGCTTTGTAATAGATACTGTGAGCTCACAGTGGCTTTGTAATAGATACTGTGAGCTCACAGTGGCTTTGTAATAGATACTGTGAGCTCACAGTGGCTTTGTAATAGATACTGTGAGCTCACAGTGGCTTTGTAATAGATACTGTGAGCTCACAGTGGCTTTGTAATAGATACTGTGAGCTCACAGTGGCTTTGTAATAGATACTGTGAGCTCACAGTGGCTTTGTAATAGAGTCTTATGGGAGGGATTGCTTGTTGTTTCAATTGTAGTTCTCTGTTATACCATTTTCTCAAAATATTTTCTAATATAGACGTTGACTTTTCTATTTGTGTACCTATTGTTTGCCAATACTTGAAGGTTTCTGTCCGCTTCATTATGTATGTTGTTCCAGCCAGAACAATGAGTAAGGAATCTCCTTCATTCGGTGTGGCCATTCGTGTACATTCCAGTGTGGGTGGGTTTAGTATCTGCTGCTGTGGAAAAGGGGTTGTTTCCACGTCGACATCGAGCAAAGGGAGTGTACCATTGAGTGTACCACCGAGTGTACCACCGAGTGTACCATGTAGTGTACCATCTAGTGTACCATCGTATTTTACCTTCGAATAACTCATGGGAAAAGTTAAGCACTGAGTTTGGGTAAGTAGATCATTTAATCGAAACAATTCCTGGAGGTCTTTCACACATATGAATATATCATCGATGTAGATGCGAGGTATTCCTGCGGGTTTTGAAGATGGTGTCTTCTGGCGTTCCCATATAGAAGATAGCAAAGAGGACACCCATTGGGGACGCCATGGCTACGCCGTCTATCTGTGTATATACATGTCTCCCCAAGGGGGTTGTGAATGGAGCCATTTTGGTGTAAATCTCCATGAGATCGAGTACAGTGTGATGCATCAATCGGAGGGAAAGAGAAAAATTAGTGGACCGTCCACCAAGGAATTGTGTTTGTCGTCCTCTCAAATGCAATACTTCTCTTACGCTTTGGCCATCATAAATTCGCTCTTTCTCCTCCCTCGTCCACTCTAAAATAAACGCCTTCCAATAGTGAATAGAATAGAGTAGATAGTATACAATAAATAGGGAATAAGAAATATTAAATAAGTATATTCCAAGCCTAGTTCTCCTGCGAGATTACCTACCCTTCCTTGCCCACAATGGTATTTATTTCCCAGTCGTCCCATCATTCATTATCCCCTTTATTTCCTTCCTGTGATATATTTACACCTTCCCGCGTCTAGGAAGTAACGCTCTCCTTACTCCCATTGAGACAACTTCCTCATCGATCATATAAGGAATAAACAATCTCCAAATTTACCTGCCCCTTCTCCCTACCAATCCGCTTGAAATTGAAATTGAAATAAGCTTATTGAGGTAAAATACACACAAAGGGATGAGGTCGCTCAAGCTATTCTCACCCCGTTCAGTACAACGTGTTTATACATATATAGACACACATCACAAACAATAAACATATTGCCAAACATTCTGAGAAATAAACATATACATTTCCTAATCCGCTTGAAGACTAGTCAGTACAACGACGCCCTCGCTTCAGTCAGGACCGGCGGCGTTCGATTCCCAATGGTCCTATAGTGACATGATATCGTTCCTGTACTCTGTCCTCATGTCTCTTGTGTTATACAGTCATAATGCCTTATATTATCCTTGATAATCTTACATTAACTCTTCCCTTTTGCTTCATTGTTCGTCTGGAGAGCCCCCTACACTTCTTTCTCCCGTTCCGTATATAAACATCCGTCACGCGCCAACAGTGACACGAGGGGGGTCGTGTCACTGAGCAGCGGGAAAGAAACAATGAATAAGGAGATAACTCAGCACCTGGGTAGTGTCTGGTGCTCTGCAACTTTCATCCAGGCGAGACTGGCATCTCCCTCTCAGGTCTTGGCGGCCTTCCAGGACGCCCAGACGAGGTGACGGGCAGCCTGAGGAGCCAGAGCTTCCAGGTAGGGGCTTCTGGGTTGAAGGGAAATGGGGGGGAGGGGTAGGTAAAGGGGTCTAGCGAGGGTCTGTTGGTTGACGGGGGGCAGAAGAGAGTCCTGTACAGTCTGTTGGTTGACGGGGGGTGGCAGAAGAGTCCTGATCAGTCTATTGGTTGACAGGGGGAAGAAGAGAGTCCTGTACAGGCTCTTGGTTGGCAGTGGCAAGTGTTTTTAATACATTCATTACTCCTTTTGTAATTTGTATTACTGGCAGTGTATGGACGTTGTGCAGTCATATCAAACAGTCTTTAAGAGAACCCCTAAACTAAATTACAGTGAATTCGTTCAAACAAAAATGTTGCGAGAAGCAACCGAACCGGGAATATATTCTGCGACATTTCTGGGTTAATGAAAATGTTCCCAATAAGGAAAACAGAGTTATTGGGGAAAATATCATAGGACTGTTTACGACGTCTTCAAAGCGCTGTTGACATTTCCAGAGTGAGAGGAGAGGTTGCAAGTAGACATAAATCTCCAGAAACACTTCTTCGGATTTAGGAGAGGAAAAAAAAAATAATATGAAATCGACCTAAGGAACTTGTACATTTCTTTAAGTTATTATTTATTTAATAAAAGGAAAATAAAGAGAGTTTGAAAACTGCGAATACAAAATATCAAATTGGGTTCAGACGAATGTCTTTTTAGGTATGAGAGGACAAGTTAAGAGGAACTAGAAAGATATTAAACTCCTATTTCCACGTGAAGTTGCTTACACACACACCGTCGGCCGGGTTCCATAAGGCCAGGGGGACGCGCTGGCCACCATCTAGGATATCGACCAAGGCACAGCCGTTGACCCGGGTCTGGCGGTCCGTAACAGGAGCCGAAGGTAGCCAAGAGATCTTTGCTGTGCCGTAACATAAAATTTTATCTCTGGCACTTCAATCCAACAAAACTGGTATGTACAGCAACACAACATTCTTTGGGGCACACACATTCTTGGGTAATGAGGTGATTTGGTAAAATGCTATGCCCAAGATTACTATCCGAGTGCCGGCGGTGGGGTGGTTCAAATAGCCTCGGCTATCACCTCATTATGTCCGGTCGTGATGGTCAAGTGGATTAAGGCGTCTTGTACATACCAGTTGTGTTGCTTCTGGGAGTATGGGTTCGAGTCACTTCTGGGGTGTGAGTTTTCAGTTGCATATTGTCCTGGGGACCATTCAGGCTTGTTCGCATTTGTGTTCCTCACGTGTGCCCCAAAGAATGAGGTGATTTGGTAAAATGCTATGCCCAAGATTACTATCCGAGTGCCGGCGGTGGGGTGGTTCAAATAGCCTCGGCTATCACCTCATTATGTCCGGTCGTGATGGTCAAGTGGATTAAGGCGTCTTGTACATACCAGTTGTGTTGCTTCTGGGAGTATGGGTTCGAGTCACTTCTGGGGTGTGAGTTTTCAGTTGCATATTGTCCTGGGGACCATTCAGGCTTGTTCGCATTTGTGTTCCTCACGTGTGCCCCAAAGAATGAGGTGATTTGGTAAAATGCTATGCCCAAGATTACTATCCGAGTGCCGGCGGTGGGGTGGTTCAAATAGCCTCGGCTATCACCTCATTATGTCCGGTCGTGATGGTCAAGTGGATTAAGGCGTCTTGTACATACCAGTTGTGTTGCTTCTGGGAGTATGGGTTCGAGTCACTTCTGGGGTGTGAGTTTTCAGTTGCATATTGTCCTGGGGACCATTCAGGCTTGTTCGCATTTGTGTTCCTCACGTGTGCCCCAAAGAATGAGGTGATTTGGTAAAATGCTATGCCCAAGATTACTATCCGAGTGCCGGCGGTGGGGTGGTTCAAATAGCCTCGGCTATCACCTCATTATGTCCGGTCGTGATGGTCAAGTGGATTAAGGCGTCTTGTACATACCAGTTGTGTTGCTTCTGGGAGTATGGGTTCGAGTCACTTCTGGGGTGTGAGTTTTCAGTTGCATATTGTCCTGGGGACCATTCAGGCTTGTTCGCATTTGTGTTCCTCACGTGTGCCCCAAAGAATGAGGTGATTTGGTAAAATGCTATGCCCAAGATTACTATCCGAGTGCCGGCGGTGGGGTGGTTCAAATAGCCTCGGCTATCACCTCATTATGTCCGGTCGTGATGGTCAAGTGGATTAAGGCGTCTTGTACATACCAGTTGTGTTGCTTCTGGGAGTATGGGTTCGAGTCACTTCTGGGGTGTGAGTTTTCAGTTGCATATTGTCCTGGGGACCATTCAGGCTTGTTCGCATTTGTGTTCCTCACGTGTGCCCCAAAGAATGAGGTGATTTGGTAAAATGCTATGCCCAAGATTACTATCCGAGTGCCGGCGGTGGGGTGGTTCAAATAGCCTCGGCTATCACCTCATTATGTCCGGTCGTGATGGTCAAGTGGATTAAGGCGTCTTGTACATACCAGTTGTGTTGCTTCTGGGAGTATGGGTTCGAGTCACTTCTGGGGTGTGAGTTTTCAGTTGCATATTGTCCTGGGGACCATTCAGGCTTGTTCGCATTTGTGTTCCTCACGTGTGCCCCAAAGAATGAGGTGATTTGGTAAAATGCTATGCCCAAGATTACTATCCGAGTGCCGGCGGTGGGGTGGTTCAAATAGCCTCGGCTATCACCTCATTATGTCCGGTCGTGATGGTCAAGTGGATTAAGGCGTCTTGTACATACCAGTTGTGTTGCTTCTGGGAGTATGGGTTCGAGTCACTTCTGGGGTGTGAGTTTTCAGTTATATATATATATATATATATATATATATATATATATATATATATATATATATATATATATATATATATATATATATATATATATCCCCAGACCATTACTGTGTGATAGGGGTTCACGTCACGCGTGTTATCAATGTTCTACAGATGTTGGTCTTCGTTATCATTCCAGTTATCACTTGGAATGATGACTGGACTCCTAGTCATCATCTGCTTTGTCGGTAAACCTGCCTTTTGCTGAAGCACTCGCTATACTGAGAAGGATGATCGAATGTATCACACTTCCTGTGTAGGAGACAGGTCGAATCGACAGGTTTACGACAATCGACTTGAGAATGGTCCAGGACGGACCGAAACGTCGTCGTCCCTTCACCTTCTAGTGTGTGGTCTGGTCTACAGACAGGTCGAAGTCTGCGGAGCTTACCGAAAAGTTTGATATTTTTTGTGTGTCGTGTACGGTGGGCGCCAGTGACTTCGTTCTTGTGGCGCCAGAGACTTCGTTCTTGTGGCGCCAGAGACTTCATTCTTGTGGCGCCAGAGACTTCGTTCTTGTGGCGCCAGAGACTTCGTTCTTGTGGCGCCAGTGACTTCATTCTTGTGGCGCCAGAGACTTCGTTCTTGTGGCGCCAGAGACTTCGTTCTTGTGGCGCCAGAGACGTCGTTGTTGTGATGTCAGTGGCCTCGTTGTTGTGATGTCAGTGGCCTCGTTGTTGTGATGTCAGTGGCCTCGTTGTTGTGATGTCAGTGGCCTCGTTGTTGTGATGTCAGTGGCCTCGTTCTTGTGACTCCTGCAGTGACTTCGTTGGTGTGCTGCTAATGACCTCATCTTTGAGATGTCATTGACCTCGTTGTCGTGCCGGCACTTAAATGACTTATCTCAAAGAAGCTCCACCGGAGCCGTGACGAGGATTCGAACCCATGCGCTGGGTATTTCCAGGTGTATCACGAGTATGTGATTTCTCTGTCACTTATCTCAGGTTGTCCTGGAAATATGATAACGTGGAAGAGCATAGTGTCTCGGGCTTCAGTGCGTATTCAAGCTAACGCAGCGTTTAGCGTTTAAACGCAGATTTACTAAGTAATAAACTTGTAAATGAACCCTAATTATCATCATTATCATGTAGTTAGAACTCTATATTAGTACTATCTGTAGTGTGTTCCCTATTAGCACCAGGTAACAGCTGTCTAACTCCCAGGTACCTGTTTACTGCTAGGTGAATAGGTGCATCAGGGTAACAGAAACTAGGCCTATTTGTTTCCGCCTCCGCCGGGAATTGAACTCGGGCCTTAGGACTATGACCCCAGAGCCGCGATACCCCCCCCCCTCCAGTGGTGTGTGTATTCACCTAGTTGTACTCACCTAGTTGTGCTTGCGGGGGTTGAGCTCTGGCTCTATGGTCCCGCCTCTCAACCGTCAATCAACAGGTGTACAGGATCCTGAGCCTATTGGGCTCTATCATATCTACACTTGAAACTGTGTATGGAGTCAGCCTCCACCACATCACTTCCTAATGCATTCCATTTGTCAACCACTCTGACACTAAAAAAGTTCTTTCTAATATCTCTGTGGCTTATTTGGGCACTCAGTTTCCACCTGTGTCCCCTAGTGGGGACACAGGTCCCCACTAGGTGTGTGTGTGTGTGTGTGTGTGTGTGTGTGTGTGTGTGTGTGTGTGTGTGTGTGTGTGTGTGTGTGTGTGTGTGTGTGTGTGTGTGTGTGAATTTTTTTTCCATTGACTGTCACAATGGGTAATGTCAATGACTTTCTCTCACTCAATCACAAACACGCTAGGTAATGACAAGGATGGCAGGAGACATGCTTCAGCTGATCACCTGCGAACCACCATCCCCCCCCCCTACCCCACACTCCCCCCCCCCAACACTCCCCCCCTACCACCCCACACTCCCCCCACCCCCCAACACTCCCCCCATCCAAAAACCAGTTTGTGCAGCTTTATCAAAGCGTCTAACTCTCAGACCTTCGACAACACCAAAACTTCCATAACCGAATAAGTTCATCGATACACACCATTATCCTGAAGCCTCGAATGAATTATTCCTCTCCCGAGTCCTTAATAGTCCTAGTTTCTAATATAGTTAGTTTCTATATAGTTTCCTATTTGAAACTTCAAACTACCACCAACTTTATCTGAAAGTTTAATAATGAGAATCAACTCGACGAAATTTTTGCAAAACTTTCTGAATTATCAGTTCCCCGAAGATAACCATATTTTTCTTTATAAAAGATAAAATATATATATCTTAGTTGAGTTGCGACTAAAACTAGAAACCCGATCGATCGGCTTAAAAGATAACGGAAGAAGAGCAGTTACGATGATAGCAACATCAGCAGTCACGATGATAGCAACATCAGCAGTCACGATGATAGCAACATCAGCAATTACGATGATAGCAACATCAGCAGTCACGGTGATAGCAACATCAGCAGTCACGATGATAGCAACATCAGCAGTCACGATGATAGCAACATCAGCAGTCACGATGATAGCAACATCAGCAGTCACGATGATAGCAACATCAGCAGTCACGATGATAGCAACATCAGCAGTCACGATGATAGCAACATCAGCAGTCACGATGATAGCAACATCAGCAGTCACGATGATAGCAACATCTATCTTTGTCACGATGATAGCAACATAGTCTTTGATTGTGTTGCTGCTGGAGTCGTTTCCGGGTGCTGGAAGGTAGTGTGTTACTGGTGCTCTGGAACTCCAGAGTCTGGAAGGGTGTGTGTTACTGGTGCTCTGGAACTCCAGAGTCTGGAAGGGTGTGTGTTACTGGTGCTCTGGAACTCCAGAGTCTGGAAGGTTGTGTGTTACTGGTGCTCTGGAACTCCAGAGTCTGGAAGGGTGTGTGTTACTGGTGCTCTGGAACTCCAGAGTCTGGAAGGTTGTGTGTTACTGGGGGTCTTTCTGGGGGGTTGGTTGGACGGTTTTGTGTTGCTGGTGTTGCTCTGGGGGGCTGGAAGATTGTGCTTGCACATCGATGCCCAGCATCAGAAGGAGACCTATTACGATACTGCCAGCGTGAGGGAGCTGACCTTTAGCAGCTGATTGATCAATATTAACTGCAAAACAAAACACACTTCGCCTTCATAAAAACAAAGGTCAGGACACCCCCCATTGACCAACCATTAAATGTGAACTTAAAAAGCATTAGATTTAATTTCCCTTAACATTTTACAGCTGAACTTGTACAATTAGTTAAACATTTTGGTGTTTTGTTTAATATCCGAACTCTATATTAATTTGGAATCTAACTTAATGAGAATTTGTAAAAATAAAATCCTTATATTGTTAAATCATCAGAAAAATGGGTTTCATGTTAACCCAAACTTTATAGGAATACGCCCAGCTTGGCTCACATCCCTGGCCATCTCCCCTCTCTCTCTCTCTCTTTAACAACTGGTCCTTCAAGTAATCTGAGTCTGCTTCATCAGGCCACCCTCCTCGGCCCCAAAACCCCCCTCCCCGGCCCCAAAACCCCCTCCCCCTCTCCCGTCTTCCCTACTCTGCCCTAACATATTCAAGTCACTCAACTTTCTCGTGCGAGACAGCCCACTCGCCAAGCGGACCAGTAAGCTGCCTAACCAGTCAACAAACTCGGCTAGCCAGCTGTCAGACTAGCCAACTACCCAACCGGCCAACTACCCAACCGGCCAACTACCCAACCGGCCAACTACCCAACCGGCCAACTACCCAACCGGCCAACTACCCAACCGGCTAACTACCCAACCGGCTAACTACCCAATCAATTGCTCAAACCAACAAATTTTAAATCACCCCTACTACCAAATCAATCAACTGTCAAACCATCCTAATACCCAACCTGTCTAATGCCCATCCAGTCAATTAATCACTAATCTAATCCAACTAGCACACTGCCCAATTAACTAGCTGCTCAATCATAGCAGTCTTAAACCGGCCACTTATTTAACCACCCAACTACACAACCGACACAACTGCACAATGCCCTAATCATCAAATGTCCAGTTAGCTAAGTTCCAGCCAACCTATTTCCCAGCTGTCCAAAGAGCTCACTGTTTAATCAGTCAACTACCCAACCAAATACTGATCAACCCGAAAGCTACACAGATAGCCAGCTGCTCAACCTACTAATTGCCTTATCAGTTAACTTCCCGACTAGCCTGCTGTTAGGCAGCTATAGTTACACAACTAACCCATGTTTGGATAGTTGGTGCGGTACCTAACCCAACCAGGTACCGGGCCAACTATCCAAACATTCAGTTATCAAACTATCCGTTTGTCTAACCCATCCAGCTATCCACTAACACCTCCCAAGCCACCGATGTATACATCAGTATAAAAATAGCAAATAGTTGGGACCATCTATCCAGAATTTAGTTAGAAAACCAGCCAGCCTACCAGGAAGATGACTATCCAAGTTTCCAGATAGTCCACCAGGCACTGAAAAAGTTTGCCAAAACATCGAGATTCAGAAAAAAGTATTCAGAGAATCAGCTCAGCAGCCAAAGGATCAACTAGGCATTTAAAGAATCAAACAGTCAGGGAAACGCCAGTCAGCCAAGTATGGTGCTTGGCTGACTGGCGTTTCCCTGACTGGCGTCTTGACTGGCGTTTCCCTGGGGGAGTCAGCCAGTCAAGAAAACAGCCAGTCAAGCAACAAGAGGTGCTTGATTGAAGACAAAAAATAAATATTCAGGCAACACAGCTGGTCTGGTGGTACTCTACGGCAGAATCTGACCTCAGCCTCAAGGCTCCAACATTCACGTGTAAACT
This sequence comes from Procambarus clarkii, assembly GCF_020424385.1. Taxonomy (NCBI): domain Eukaryota; kingdom Metazoa; phylum Arthropoda; class Malacostraca; order Decapoda; family Cambaridae; genus Procambarus; species Procambarus clarkii. The sequence goes on along the minus strand of NW_025553121.1, from coordinate 28,068 downwards.
GCACGTGAATGTTCATGTGTTCCTTGGAACAAGTTTGTGTGTCTTGGAAGAAATGAGACTGAAGGGGAAGGTGGAGAAGAGGAAGGGGAGAAGCAAGAGACGTGGGTTAAGGTCATGAATGGGGAGGGACCAGCAGCGGTGTTTAGAACAATATCTTAGATGTTACTTTCATCCTAGAACCACTTTCACCGCCACCCGATATTTTTAGACTCTTGCCACTTTACCTCCGAACTGCTTGCTGGTGGGGAAGAAGCGTGGGGGAGGGATAGGGAACAGCGAGGGTAAGGATAGAGAGAGGGCATTGGGGGAAAGGGGTGGGGTGGAGGGGAAGAGATAATTTCTTGCACGAGAAAGTTGAGTGACTTGAATATGTTAGGGCAGAGTAGGGAAGAAGGGAGAGAGGGAGGGGGGGGGGGATAATGTCCTTCTGGATGGGCAGGACAAACAAAACATGGGTAGGAAGGTAAGGGGTGTGGTTGGTGCCACGTCCCCCCCCCCCCCCGGTGTGATGATTTGCTGCATTTTCCACCACAGGAGAGGGATGAGTAGGTACTTCTCATGCTTGGGAAATGCATTTTCTTATTGTATTTAATATATATATATATATATATATATATATATATATATATATATGTATATATATATATATATATATATATATATATATATATATATATTGGTTTTGTCTTATTTACGTGATCTGGACAGTATTGGGAACCTTTTTCCTCATTCTCTTTTATCCATTTTCTCTTTATTAATGAATAATAAACCTCAGATTGACCTGTGAGTCCTTTTACTGATCAACGTGTGAGAGAGGAAAATGGACAACATGACAGAGAACCGAAAATGGTGTTTTGAGATTAATGGTGACATTAATATTTTACATTAGTGCAAGTAAAGCCAACTTCAGTTATATTTAATAATAAGATCGATCTCTCAGTTAAGGCTTTTTTTTTCTTTAAGAATACAAAGTCTACACACTAAATATATTTTTCTCTGATAAATCAGTTAAACAATTCCGAACGGCAGTGGCCAATTCTGACAAGGCACGCCTATGGGGGGATATTGTCTTATTAATTAGTATCTATAATTAAAGCGTTCATCACTAGTGTAGAAGCTGGAGTTATCAGATAGTCATCCATGTGATAGACTGGTTGGTCTCCTTCAGAGGACCTGTAGGTACATGCCTGGACCTGTAGGTACATGGCAGGACCTGTAGGTACATGGCAGGACCTGTAGGTACATGGCAGGACCTGTAGGTACATGGCAGGACCTGTAGGTACATGGCAGGACCTGTAGGTACATGGCAGGACCTGTAGGTACATGGCAGGACCTGTAGGTACATGGCAGGACCTACAGGTACATGGCAGGACCTGTAGGTACATGGCAGGACCTGTAGGTACATGGCAGGACCTACAGGTACATGGCAGGACCTGTAGGTACATGGCAGGACCTGTAGGTACATGGCAGGACCTGTAGGTACATGGCAGGACCTGTAGGTACATGGCAGGACCTGTAGGTACATGCCTGGACCTACAGGTACATGCCAGGACCTGCAGGTACATGCCAGGACCTACAGGTACATGCCAGGACCTACAGGTACATGCCTGGACCTACAGGTACATGCCAGGACCTACAGGTACATGCCAGGACCTACAGGTACATGCCAGGACCTACAGGTACATGCCTGGACCTACAGGTACATGCCTGGACCTACAGGTACATGCCTGGACCTACAGGTACATTCCTGGACCTACAGGTACATGCCTGGACCTACAGGTACATGCCTGGACCTACAGGTACATGCCTGGGCCTACAGGTACATGCCTGGACCTACAGGTACATGCCTGGACCTACAGGTACATGCCTGGACCTACAGGTACATGCCTGGACCTACAGGTACATGCCTGGACCTACAGGTACATGCCTGGACCTACAGGTACATGCCTGGACCTACAGGTACATGCCTGGACCTACAGGTACATGCCTGGACCTACAGGTACATGCCTGGACCTACAGGTACATGCCTGGACCTACAGGTACATGCCTGGACCTACAGGTACATGCCTGGACCTACAGGTACATGCCTGGACCTACAGGTACATGCCTGGACCTACAGGTACATGCCTGGACCTACAGGTACATGCCTGGACCTACAGGTACATGCCTGGACCTACAGGTACATGCCTGGACCTACAGGTACATGCCTGGACCTACAGGTACATGCCTGGACCTACAGGTACATGCCTGGACCTGCAGGTACATGCCTGGACCTGCAGGTACATGCCTGGACCTGCAGGTACATGCCTGGACCTGCAGGTACATGCCTGGACCTGCAGGTACATGCCTGGACCTGCAGGTACATGCCTGGACCTGCAGGTACATGCCTGGACCTACAGGTACATGCCTGGACCTACAGGTACATGCCTGGACCTACAGGTACATGCCTGGACCTACAGGTACATGCCTGGACCTACAGGTACATGCCAGGACCTACAGGTACATGCCTGGACCTACAGGTACATGCCTGGACCTACAGGTACATGCCAGGACCTACAGGTACATGCCAGGACCTGCAGGTACATGCCTGGACCTACAGGTACATGCCTGGACCTACAGGTACATGCCAGGACCTGAAGGTACATGCCTGGACCTACAGGTACATGCCTGGACCTACAGGTACATGCCAGGACCTGAAGGTACATGCCTGGACCTACAGGTACATGCCTGGACCTACAGGTACATGCCAGGACCTGCAGGTACATGCCTGGACCTACAGGTACATGCCTGGACCTACAGGTACATGCCAGGACCTGCAGGTACATGCCTGGACCTACAGGTACATGCCTGGACCTACAGGTACATGCCAGGACCTGCAGGTACATACCTGCAGGCATCTTAACAAACGTGTTTATGGCAGTTTTCAGCTAATTTTATTAAACACATTAACCTCAGAGAAATTCACAAAACATTGCCCCATAAGCAAACTGCTGTGCCATTTTTTTACGATTTGCTTTAATTAAAAAAATTCGGCAAAGCCGTTCAGGCATTGGAGTAATAACAGACTCCAAGTAATACATTTTCTTTTATAAAAACCTAATTCATGTTTGTAACCCTACAAACATGTATTTCTACGCTGAACTCCCCGCGCAAAGACAGCAATTTTAAGGTTTAATGGTACGAACAGCGTTGTTGAACATGTTCAACAACGCTGAGGAACGTTGTTCGCTGGGGGACCCACAGAAGGGTGAAGAACACCCCAGCCATAACATGGTGGAGAGAGAGAGAGAGAGAGAGAGAGAGAGAGAGAGAGAGAGAGAGAGAGAGAGAGAGAGAGAGAGAGAGAGGAAGTAATATGATCCACTATTATATACTAGATAGAATTAACAGTTGGTGGTGATGGTGGTTGTCAGAGAGAAAGTTGTGTACACACACACACTTCAGGACCCACACTCCCTGCCCAGCCACATCCATGTGATGCATTTACCTATCCCACGAGACTTGCGCCCCATCTCATACAGCCTTTCCCTGGCCAGACCCGACCTATCTCAGCCCCCTTCCACAATTATCCACAGGCAGTCAACTCCACTATGATATATACATATATATACATATATATCTATTTCCTGTTACCATGATGAGCTACGTTTGAAGATGAGTCAGGGATTAACGCTTGAAGTTCACTGGTGGGGGCAACTTAGCGCAAAGAGCAGAGAACTTGACGTTCACGAAGGACAATAACTTGATGTAAGTAATAGTAAGACGAACTGGAAGAAAACCCCCGATTTGAGGCGCGAATCACAACTTGACTGTGGAAATGAATTTGATTTGAGTGGGTCTGATTGACAGAAAACTTGAATGGGGAAAGTTTATCTTGGGTGACGTCAGAAGTGACGAAGATATAGATGAAGACTATTTAAAGACCAGAAAGACTATTTAAGCCATTAAATGTCAGTTAAGCTAGAAAAAAAGCTTATAACTCAAAAATAATCTGGGTTCATTTAACATACACTGAGGGAGCTTACTTCTAAAGTTGGGAAGAAACGATGTAATAGAAGTTAAATATAATTCCGAAATGATCAATAACAGTGAAATTAAAAAAGAAATAAGGGGTGTGAAATTATTTCTCCATTCGACGAGTAAGGAACGGGCTAAAAGCGAAGGTGTTCTTCTTTTCTCTGGCTTTTATGTCCTCAACTGGTAGTTGAGAATGTTGGCAGTGCCTAGAGGTGGGCTGAGCAGGTCTGAAGCATCGTCAGTGGTAGCATCTGTCTGAGCAGGTCTGAAGCATCTGTCAGCAGTCTAGTGGTAGTGGCAGTGTCAGCAGCAGATAACGAATGCTGGCTACTTTTAGTCTAACTACTCAAGGCTACCTTAAAGCTTCCTAGCATTACGTATGTAATGAAGAACTATGCTACATTTACCCACTATAATGTTAATGCGTGATGTAGAACATGAAAAATATATTTTTACTCCGAAATAATATCATATTATAAAGAAATTAGACGAAATTAAGTGACAGGTGACGCCACAGGAAGTCGACGATCCAAGCGACAATATTGTAGCTTCGGGTGATTAGATGGACCGAATTTCGTTATAAAATTGTATTATTTCTGAGTAAAGTAGCTCTGAGAAGCTTTGGGTAGCTTTGGTTAACTCTGAGTAGCTTTGGGTAATTAGACGGACTTCTTGGGATGGTACCAGCATCTATCTACTGGTCTATCTATATCTATACCCTTCTGCACCAGAAGATGGGATATACACCATAGAATCCCGTAAGTATATGTTTTCTCGTGTACTTGATTGTGTTCCCCACGATCTGAGTTACCTTTATTGGTCTCATCATATATTACAAAAATAAAATAATTGATTAATGAGCATATGTCTGGGACGCTTTTACAGTCAAATCCTGGCTTTAAAACATTGACAACAGTCACCACTAAGGAGCTCTATAATGTTTATAGAGCTCTAAAGCTCTATAAACATTAAGCTCTAAAAATTAGAGATGTTCAGTATCCAAGATGTGACCTGTAAGCCTCTACATGGTCTAGTGTTTAAAAGGTCGGCAAAAAAATGACAATATTAAAATCATACATATCTTATCTATATGAATTTGGTCACATCCATTAATATTAGTCACTTCCAGACATCATAAAAAGTATCTGGAGGCAAATCTGTTGTGAAATCCTATATTATATATATATATATATATATATATATATATATATATATATATATATATATATATATATATATGGATCCCATGGCCCAGAGATTGTAATCTGAGATTATACAGTTGAGAAATTCTTTCCTTGCGCCACCTGTCCAAGTATGTGGAGCTCTACGGCTCTGCCTAGCGAACACCCTGAAGACTGCCATCGCCCCCCAAGTGTCCGGTAACCGGCCCACTGACCTCTGTCCCTCCTCTTCCGGCAACACAGAGAGCTGTCATGATCTCCAAGTGTGTTGCTGTATTATCTTGATTCGTCTCCTGTTCCTCTCGTTAATTCCCTCTACAATCCCCCACCCACCTACCCTTTCTCTCTTTGTCTGTCTCTGTCTCTCTCTGTCTCTCTCACTTTCTCTCTCTCTCTCTCTCTCTCTCTCTCTCTCTCTCTCTCTCTCTCTCTCTCTCTCTCTCTCTCTCTCTCTCTCTCTCTTACCGTCAGTAAGCAGGGCTTCAGAATCTTAGATTATGACATACCTCGTTTGAGAACCCTCTGTACCAGCCTGCCTCAGCAACCCACTCTGCCCTAATTATTTACATTTACATAATCTAAAATCACTGGAACGCAAATTCCATTACAATGGCTGTCATAATCATCTCTTGCGCAACTGCAGGCAGCCAGAGAGACTTTAAATTTACATAATGACATTAGAAAGATCACAGACTATAGCTCGGATATATATATATATATATATATATATATATATATATATATATATATATATATATATATATATATATATATATATATATATATATATAATATATATTCTATAACAAATTTGCCACTATTATAACAGCTTAAGTTACCTACACTTCTAACTATTGTCTCTCAATAACAAGCATGAGATATATTGCAGGATATTCAGATATCCTCTTGTGTCTCACTATGCTCCCCCAGTCCCATGTGGCCAGGCAGGTGTGAGCGTGTGTGTGTGTGTGTGCTCCCACTGTCAGGAATGTACATCTGGTCTACGTAAGCTGAATCAGTCGACTTGGAAAAACTGGATTTAAAGGCCAGGGAGGTGAACTAGTTGTCAGTATGCGGGAAGTGACGCTTATTTGGGCTGGTAAATAAAAGTAAGGGAGTGGGAGAGAGAGAGAGAGAGAGAGAGAGAGAGAGAGAGAGAGAGAGAGAGAGAGAGAGAGAGAGAGACAGACAGAGAGAGACAGAGAGAGACAAAGAGACAGAGAGAGAGAGAGACACACACACACACACACACACACACACACACACACACACACACACACACACACACACAGCTATTTGCATTACAAGCTAAAGAAAAATATCAAAAGATAATTAGTAGATACACTATGAAACAGGGCAGCCATAGGATAAATCAAGAACATGAAACATAAGGTTGAGAAGAACGCGAGTGAGCAGGAGAAACAATTCTGAAACATGGCTCGAAGATGGGATATACAAAGCAGAATGCCACACACACACACACATATATAACAGGTCATTCACCATTGCACAAGGCAAGCAGGTGTAAGCGCTTCCAGCCAGCCTTGAGGGGGGAGGAGTTGAGAGGAATGGAGAGCACGCCTTGTGTGGGGTAAGGCCATCACACCTCCCCTACCACCCCCTTCTCCCCGCCCCTGCCCTGAACCACCCCCAGGGAGGCTGTTGACCCCTAGCAAGGAGGACCAAGGCAGCCTGGGAGGTGCCAGCAAGTTCACCTTGTGAGGCCGTTCCTTACCTCACAATAGTTCCTGAGCCAAGTATACGACACAATACTTTCCTGCTTCCCCCCCACATCGCCACGCCCTCGCTCTCCTTCATACTATCAGTCATTCATGCATATATACATTTCTTATTTCATATGTGGTTATTTCTCATATATGTATGACGAATATATTCCCCCCCCCCAGTCACACGTTCTACTCCCATCCCACCCCTTCTCCTGGGAGGCATGGGAGTATTTAAGTGATCAAGAAATCCTTTTTTCTAGTGACGAAAATGTCTGCGGATATATCAACGAATATTTCATACTTAGAATTGAAATTGAATTGAAGTTGAAATAAGTTTATTGAGGTAAAATACTACCAGAATTGAGTCCGTGAGAATCGGGTGTGGGGGTGTATAGTATTTATTAATTTAAGAACTTAATAATATTGCTTAAATTATTTAACGTAGGCCTACCCCGACCAGCCTATATCCATCCCCTACCCCCCCCCCCCATACCATTTCCTATACAGATTTGGGTAAGCCTAGCCCCAAGCATGTGGCCTTCAAATTTGAACGAACAAGACAGCATAGTATTTTATCTTTTAGCATAGATTATAATGTTAACATCCAGCATATAATGCTAGATACATTTATTCACTAAAACATATTCATGGCTTTCATCTTCATTTACAATTTTCACTTTGTTGAAATCGACTTTTAAAATGTTATTCCTGGTATCTTGAACCAGTGCTGCAGCTTTCTGTACAATGCTCAGATGATGTCACACAACGGTAACCAGCAAACACAAAAAGTGTATAAAATATTGAATAAATATGAAGTTTGGGAAGGGAAAGGGAACTATCGGGAGAAACATCAAGCCATAACGACTATATTGCACTTGGAAGGGGTTAGGATAAAGATTTGAGATGGGACGGAGGGAAAGGAATGGTGCCACAATCACTTGGATGGACGGGGGATTGAACGCCGATCTGCATGAAGCGAGACCGTCGGTCGACCGTGCAGCCCAAATAGTATCAACCAACATATTGCTTCCTACAGTGTAAACAGCCATTGGCTGGACAAAGTTAAGTCATTTTTCACCTGGGTATATCGGTGTGCAGCCATTACACAGCTCAAGTACAAGACGCTATTTTCATGTGTTATAA
>NW_025553121.1:0-15000 GCF_020424385.1 Procambarus clarkii | reverse complement strand
TTTGTCCATATTCACCCAGCAGTAACTGGGAGACTCGGTGGTAAACCGATTGGTAAGTCGTGTTCTAGGGAAGAACTAGAAGCAATTGGAAGGGGAAAGCTCTCAGTCTGCTGACAGGAGTCAGAACTCAGAAGTCGTACACTCTTGTATCCATCAGTGTAAAAATAAAATAAACTATTTGCTCGCTCTACAGTTCGCAAAGATCACTTCTTGGTTGCGTTGAAGTCTCTCAGCTCATAGGAGATCTCTTTCTTTTCCAGCGTTGAAATATCTCCACAACTTTCTTTCTCTAGCTATGTCATATGAAATATATATATATATATATATATATATATATATATATATATATATATATATATATATATATATATATATATATATATATATATATATAATATGATACATATCGACGAGGTATATATGTTCTGGTCATCAGGAATATTAGGCAAATAATGCATGGTATGTCCATCAGGAATAATAAACGAGATTTAATTTTAGTCTGTTATATAAATCACTTATTAATATATCACTTGAATTAATACTTAGAATTTTTAACTCTTTATCCCTCCCACATGCGTTCCCAACCTTTCACTTCTCTTTTTACCTCACATCCTTCTACCCACTCCTCTCCATTCCCTTTTTCTTTCCCTTTTACTTCCTTCCTCACCTCCCTATCCCTTTTTCTGTTTACTGTCTCTTCATCCTCACCTACACACACATCCACTCCTCAATCCTACTCTTCCCCAACAATTCTCACTTATGCTATGCTAACCTTTTTATATTTCTAATCTCACCACCCCGAACCATTTTTATTTTTTTCGCTAATATCTCCTCGGTTGTCCACACCCCCTTTGTCAACACGATGTTTATATGGTCATTGATTGACCTCAGGTCAATCCTTCAGAACCTGACCCCTTTATCCGCATGCATCATCGAGTTCCCATACATCCTCAGGCAGACATTTCTGTACCTCTCATGGCCTCATTTGATTTAAGTACCTGTCAGTAGTCAATAATCTCTTGTATCAGTTTCGAGTTTGCTCAAACGCAGAGAATTTGTGAACCGTGACTTATTGAGCGGTGTTTTTTATTAATATAATATTATATTATGAATATAATATTAATTAAATTAATATTAATATAATATTTTTAATATAATTTGCACCGCTTATTGAGCGGTGCAAATTATATTAAACGGTGTTTTCTAGAACATGGCATCATCGTGGCATCATTAAGATAAAGGTCGGTTTGTCCCTTACATATGCTGCCCCCTTACATATGCTGCCCCCTTACATATGCTGCCCATTACATATGCAACAGTCAGTTTGTTAGCTGTAATTCTGCGTCTCCCCACCCTAAAGCAACATCGACCCTTCACCGTAAAACTCCTATCTCTTTCACTTTCTCATGGAGGTTTCTCATTCATCTTTCTCCCCTATATATGAATAACTCTCTTAACTCCTTGGATTGCCTCGTACCTTCTGCTCCCATGAGTACGGCCTCTCTATCTTTCTAGACGTATCGTGGCCCACCAGTGATAAATGAGAGAAGGGGTCATTGTTCGCCGGATGAATGAGGGAAGCTATTCCCCCCTGAGGATCACGTGATGGATGAGAGGGATGTCATGTCCCCGGTGAATGGGGGGGCCATGAATGAGAGGGGTGTCGTTGCCCCGGTGAATGGGGGGGCATGAATGAGAGGGGTGTCGTTGCTCCGGTGAATGGGGGGGCATGAATGAGAGGGGTGTCGTTGCCCCGGTGAATGGGGGGGCCATGAATGAGAGGGATGTCGTGTCCCCGGTGAATGGGGGGGCCATGAATGAGAGGGATGTCGTTGCCCCGGTGAATGGGGGGGCATGAATGAGAGGGGTGTCGTTGCTCCGGTGAATGGGGGGGCATGAATGAGAGGGGTGTCGTTGCCCCGGTGAATGGGGGGAGCCATGAATGAGAGGGGTGTCGTTGCCCCGGTGAATGGGGGGGCACGAATGAGAGGGGTGTCGTTGCTCCGGTGAATGGGGGGCCATGAATGAGAGGGGTGTAGTTGCCCCGGTGAATGGGGGGAGCCATGAATGAGAGGGGTGTCGTTGCCCCGGTGAATGGGGGGAGCCATGAATGAGAGGGACTATTCCACCGGAGGCTTGCGTGTGAACCCATTCGTTGATTGTATCTGTGTGGCGTAGCACGCACTGGTCACCCAGTGTCTTGTTTTACGGTAATATGATCGTGCTTTGTCATCCTGTGTTTAGTACAGATTTATTTAGGAGTTATTGGCATTATAGTCATTTATTTGTATATATAATATTCTGATGTTGAATACATTTTGTTATATAGATTAAGATGGCAATGTAACTTTCCTTTAAGGGGACAGTGTATAGAATATAGCTACAATTTTCTATAACATTAGTGTGTTTCTTACTTTAATTTAAGCAGGAAAATTTGTGTATTATCATTGTCATTTAACGGATATTTAAGACAAATTATATTAAATAGTGTTTTCTGGATATAAACCGTCGCTTAAGAAACTTTTTGTTTTTGACTCGGTTCATTTTTGTACTCAAGCACAAAAAAAAAAAAATATTACTTGTACATATAAAATTATATATAACTCTTGACTCTTGTATATATATATATATATATATATATATATATATATATATATATATATATATATATATATATATATATATATATATAATAAAATTAAATAATAGGAGCTATGTTAAACACCAACGTTTCAATCATTCTTAAAAGCACATTCATAATTTTTTCTGTACTTTTTTTTCTTATAATAAAAAATAGTTATTTAAAAATTATAGTTTTATGTATAATTAGGTCTAGGGTAGATTAGGTTCAACCCATCCTCAGAAAACCACAGAACGTATCTCTGTTATTGTAGGCATGTACAAGTAGAGTTATCTCCCAAAAGTTCACATTTTGTACTATTAAAATACGAAGAGTCGTAACAAAAATGGGACTAAATAACCATAAACCTAACATATCCTAGGGCTACATGAGCCTAATTAAGTTAGGTTAATAATAAGCCTTATTTTAAGCCTGAAATAAGCAATCTTGGAGATAATTTACGATATATAGGATTGTGTCTTCTTTCTTGGGTCCCTCAATAAAATGAACAATACAAAAATGTGATTTTTTGTTGCAGACAAAAATATATATTTTGTACTTTCATCCCAAGTAACAATAGGAACTATTATTTTTTTATGCCAATTGGTTACATTGATTGTTTGAGGTTTGTTGGTAATTATTCAGTCAATTCGTACACCAGGTCATCAGATGGCTGCGTGGGGTTGCCCCCTCCCAGGACCTTCCCAGCGGTACTTGCCCCTTCCAGGACCTTCCCAGCGGTGCTTGTCCCTCCCAGGACCTACCCAGCGGTGCTTGCCCCTCCCAGGACCTTCCCAGCGGTGCTTGCCCCTCCCAGGACCTTCCCAGCGGTGTTTGCCCCTCCCAGGACCTTCCCAGCGGTGCTTGCTCCTCCCAGGACCTTCCCAGCGGTGCTTGCCCCTCCCAGGACCTTCCCAGCGGTGCTTGTCCCTCCCAGGACCTTCCCAGCGGTGCTTGCCCCTCCCAGGTCCTTCCCAGCGGTGTTTGCCCCTCCCAGGACCTTCCCAGCGGTGCTTGTCCCTCCCAGGACCTTCCCAGCGGTGCTTGCCCCTCCCAGGACCTTCCCAGCGGTGTTTGCCCCTCCCAGGACCTTCCCAGCGGTGCTTGCTCCTCCCAGGACCTTCCCAGCGGTGCTTGCCCCTCCCAGGACCTTCCCAGCGGTGCTTGTCCCTCCCAGGACCTTCCCAGCGGTGCTTGCCCCTCCCAGGCCCTTCCCAGCGGTGTTTGCCCCTCCCAGGACCTTCCCAGCGGTGCTTGTCCCTCCCAGGACCTTCCCAGCGGTGCTTGCCCCTCCCAGGACCTTCCCAGCGGTGTTTGCCCCTCCCAGGACCTTCCCAGCGGTGTTTGCCCCTCCCAAGACCTTCCCAGCGGTGTTTGCCCCTCCCAGGACCTTCCCAGCGGTGCTTGCCCCTCCCAGGACCTTCCCAGCGGTGTTTGCCCCTCCCAGGACCTTCCCAGCGGTGTTTGCCCCTCCCAAGACCTTCCCAGCGGTGTTTGCCCCTCCCAGGACCTACTAAGCTATGACTGTACCTTCTCACCCATTCCCAAACGGTATATACACACACACATATATATATATATATATATATATATATATATATATATATATATATATATATATATATATATATATATATATATATATATATATATATATATATATATATATATATATGAGAGAGATTTGATCCTAGTTCTCATTGATTTATAAGAGCTGGGACCAGGAGGGTAAACTTGCATAATAAGTACAATTTTACCTGCGGAACAGATCGTGCCTGTCATCGTATTTCTTGCCATGGGGGGAATTTATGACCGGCTGTGGCACAGTTTCTGCTGCTTCTATATCTAATGCTTTGTTTATGGCGCTTTGGTGCTGTTTAATGACTGGCCTGAAGCCACTCGGTATTCAATTGACTTATATATATATGTTTTGGATTATAAAGTATATGAATAAAATGTAAGGTTTAGCAAGAAGTTAAAAGTGTGTGTGTTTACTAGTTGTGTTTTTGGGGGGGTTGAGCTTTGATCTTTCGGCCCTCCTCTCAACTGTCAATCAACTGTTTACTAACTACTTTTTTTTTCCACACCACACACCCACACCCCAGGAAGCAGCCCGTGACAGCTGACTAACTCCCAGGTACCTATTTACTGCTAGGTAACAGGGTCCTGCGCGCTATCCACCAGGCTACGAGGCCCGGCCCGGGGATGTGTGTGTGTGTGTAAATCACGAAAATTAACACTTGATGAAAAAATGTGACAGTATCAGACCACGGAGGAAGAAGTGAAAATTTCCTCAAGTACTTTCGTATATTAATACATCTTCAGAATGAATTCCTTCTGAAGATGTATTAGTATGCGAAAGTACTTAAGGAAATTCCTATTTCAATTCTTCCCCCGTGGTCTGACACTGTCATTCATAAAACCATTTCTGAACCCTTTTAATTCTGCGATAACATTCCCATATATATATATATATATATATATATATATATATATATATATATATATATATATATATATATATATATATATTATATATATATACATATATATATATATATATATATATAATATATATATATATATATATATATATATATATATATATATATATATATATATATATATATATATATATATATATATATATATATATATGGGAATGTTATCGCAGAATTAAAAGGGTTCAGAAATGGTTTTATTACCAAATATTTCAGGCAAGTGTTTCCTGTATTGTTTAAGATAAACGATGCAACATATGGTGTTAGTGGTCACTGACTGACGAACTGCTCTAGTCAATATACCCCCTGATGATGACACCACCCGCCACCAACACCTGCTACACCACCCACCACCAACACCTGCTACACCACCCACCACCAACACCTGCTACACCACCCACCACCAACACCTGCTACACCACCCACCACCAACACCTGCTACACCACCCACCACCAACACCTGCCACACCACCCACCACCAACACCTGCTACACCACCCACCACCAACACCTGCTACACCACCCACCACCAACACCTATACCACCCACCAACACCTGCTACACCACCCACCAACACCTGCTACACCACCCACCATTCCCCGCAGCTCTGAAACTAAAGGACGGTCCAAGTGAAGGTGTTTTTCGTGCTCCTGTCGAGAGCCTTCAGATTACCACCTAAACCTGCTGGTTAGCGAAGGCGAGGCTGGTAATAAGCGAACTCGCTACATGCTCTCGGATAATGATGCCTTTTACAACGGTACATTTACATGCGCTTCGCGCACTTTACCCACTGAAGAAACAACCCGTCCTCGACTCAAGTCTATTCCATCCAGCGGTCGACCCTCACAGACGCATTCATAAAATTTTTACATGCTGTTCATTAAAAATGGGAATTTTCTCAAATATAAGTTAACATTATAATATATTAGCATATTGTATATATATATATATAGGCATAGGTTAGGTTAGGTGTTTAGGTTCTGTTGGCGATTACTTGTATTTGCAGTACGTGGGTGAAGCATTTACAGCGTTAGGGTTCGAACAAAATTCGTCAGTGAAGCACTTGTTCCGGAAGTGTTCGAAGGAAATCAGTTGTGAGTCATGTGTGTAAACCGTTTTCCCATTCATAAACAGCTGGGGTTTGGCGGGTGCATTTAATGACTTTTGGGTCTTTGTTAGAAGGACGGGCTGGAAGAAAAGAACTAATAAATCAAGTCAGCGTGAAGCTCCCAGCAACACACTGAGGCATGGGGGTCACAGATGGTCGAGAATTTAGTCAGAGTCGCGTCGGTCTGACAGTAGAGGGAGAACGCTGTTGCTAGGCAGTCACCGTCGTAGCCCCCAGCCCCCACCGTAGCCCCCAGCCACCACCGTAGCCCCCCGCCTCCACCGTAGCCCCCAGCCACCACCGTAGCCCCCAGTCACCGTCCTAAGCCATGTCTGCACCTCTACTCAACTCAGTGATGACAATGTGAACATACCTATATGTTCCTGAATGCCGTTCCCTGAAGCAAATTATGAGAGAGAGAGAGAGAGAGAGGTGAGAGAGAGAGAGAGAGAGAGAGAGAGAGAGAGAGAGAGAGAGAGAGAGAGAGAGAGAGAGAGAGAGAGAGAGAGAGAGAGATTAATAATTACGACTCCGTCCACGCCAGAACACTAGCGTGGACGGAGTCGTAATTACCAGCCGGTCTAGCTGTCAGTCATCTTGCTCGTAACACACTTAGCACCACCTCTCGGGCCCCTTAACCCACCACCATCACCAGCATCACAATCGCTCCCCCCCTCTCCCCACATCCCCCCCCCCTCCTCCCCCCCCCCCTCCCCTCCATGATTGGAGGGATTATCACACTGTCCCTTGAATACGTACACATGATAATCCCAAGTAATTATTCCCATTGAGTCAAAAACTGCCTTTATTAACCCCCCAAAAAGATTAGGCAATGTAAACTGTATCACCACAGTCCTCTGAATCCTCCACCACAGCCTTCTCTTACAAGGACCAAAATTGATAACCAACTTGTGTCTCATAAATTTCGGGATCTACTCAAATTACAGACCAACATTAGCCTGAGAGTCAGTAAAAAGATCGACGACGTCCTCTTGATGAGACAACTGAGCGTCGCTGTGTACAGTCTTCGTCGTTGTATTGTCAGCAATGGATCAGATATTCTTAAGAGCTTCGGTCTCACACGCCTGGGGGTCCACGGTTCGAGTCACCTAGTGCCCAGGTGAATGGAATGTGAATGGCATCAGATATTCTTGTTTGGTTGAGTATGCTGACTTCATAGTTGGTGTCACCGGCCTGGATGAGTCTCTGGCCTGCCTCTCATCAAGACAAACGTCGTATTTATAACGTATAAGAACAAATATTAACATTAAAATCTGCAACAGTTGGTATCTGACTTGTGCCTTCGTTTACCCACTTCGTTAACTCCGGAGCTGGAGCCCCTTAGGGTAGTTCGTTGTTGCCTTCAGCCTCGTTCTGACAGTTCCTTCGACGGCGCTGGAACCAATCGTATTGGCGTTTGCCTTTCAATTGGAGACTTTCAGCGCCGTGGAGAGGGAGCGGGGGGGCGGGGACCGGCTGCATGGGTAACAGCTTCTCCTCTGTATCAACCTACCCAGGCTTTGCGCCTTGGAGAGGCCACTCCAGACCGACAACCAGAGCGCAACTCCACAGTCTCCTGAGACTGATGGATGCCTACTAGTATCTGAC
Source organism: Procambarus clarkii (assembly GCF_020424385.1). Taxonomy (NCBI): domain Eukaryota; kingdom Metazoa; phylum Arthropoda; class Malacostraca; order Decapoda; family Cambaridae; genus Procambarus; species Procambarus clarkii. Next base: position 7,164 of record NW_025553121.1, on the reverse strand, counting down.
TTGTAGTCCGTTTAACCGTGTTGGAGACAGAAAGTGAACGAGACTTAGAACGAGTCTCGTTCACGTTCTGCCTGCGACGTAAACACTCTACATCAGTGTAAACTAACAATCTTACTTTGATATCATAACTCTGCACAAATCCACAATATATATGAATGTTCATTTATATTTGGGAATTAATTTTGTTATTATTATTACACCGTAAGATTCATCCTATTAGATGGTTGTCTGATCGGTAAGTGAAATATAGACTTATTAAGATATTTGTAAGTCGGTATTTGTTGAAGGGTGATGGATGGGTTGTTCCCCAATGGAGAAGTTGCTCATAGCAGATTTTAGCTTTACACAAAAAATAACTAAAACACACACACACACACACACACACACACACACACACACACACACACACACACACACACACACACACACACACACACACACACATACACACAGCTCTATACGGACCTGGTGGTTGAGTGGACAGGGACCGAGGTTCGATCCCCGCAGCCGGCGGAAACAGATGGGCAGTTTCTTTCACCCTGATGCTCCTGTTACCTAGCTGTAAATAGGTACCTGGGAGTTAGACAGCTACTACGGGCTGCTTCCTATGTGTATGTATGTACTCGCCTAGTTGTACTCACCTAGTTGTGTTTGCGGGGGTTGAGCTCTGGCTCTTTGGTCCCGCCTCTCAACCGTCAATCAACAGGTGTACAGATTCCTGAGCCTATTGGGCTCTATCATATCTACACTTGAAGCTGTGTATAGAGTGAGCCTCCACCACATCACTTCCTAATGCATTCCATTTGTCAACCACTCTGACACTAAAAAAGTTCTTTCTAATATCTCTGTGGCTCATTTGGGCACTCAGTTTCCACCTGTGTCCCCTTGTGCGTGTGCCCCTTGTGTTAAATAGCCTGTCTTTCTCTACCCTATCAATTCCCTTCAGAATCTTGAATGTGGTGATCATGTCCCCCCCTAACTCTTCTGTCTTCCAGCGAAGTGAGGTTTAATTCCCGTAATCTCTCCTCGTAGCTCATACCTCTCAGCTCGGGTACTAGTCTGGTGGCAAACCTTTGAACCTTTTCCAGTTTAGTCTTATCCTTGACTAGATATGGACTCCATGCTGGGGCTGCATACTCCAGGATTGGCCTGACATATGTGGTATACAAAGTTCTGAATGATTCTTTACATAAGTTTCTGAATGCCATTCGTATGTTGGCCAGCCTGGCATATGCCGCTGATGTTATTGATATGGGCTGCAGGAGACAGGTCTGGCGTGATATCAACCCCCCAAGTCTTTTTCTTTCTCTGACTCCTGAAGAATTTCCTCTCCCAGATGATACCTTGTATCTGGCCTCCTGCTCCCTACACCTATCTTCATTACATTACATTTGGTTGGGTTAAACTCTAACAACCATTTGTTCAACCATTCCTTCAGCTTGTCTAGGTCTTCTTGAAGCCTCAAACAGTCCTCTTCTGTTTTAATCCTTTTCATAATTTTGGCATCGTCCGCAAACATTGAGAGAAATGAATCGATACCCTCCGGGAGATCATTTACATATATCAGAAACAAGATAGTGATATGTGTGTGTGTGTGTGTGTGTGTGTGTGTGTGTGTGTGTGTGTGTGTGTGTGTGTGTGTGTGTGTGTGTGTGTCTACACTTCTAATTACGAGTAAGACTAGTAACTCCCCGCCTGAAGCTATAACACAGTGGTGGGAGGGTTGCCGAGTACCTCAATACGCCCGAGGGACCTAATTATTTTAATTTCAAATCATCCAACGACCGTCCGAATCTTATATACTTAATTTCATATTACCGTCTTAATTAAATATTTACCATCCTTAAATTTTGGAGATCATAATAAAGGGCGATTAACCAGATCATCAATAAGGGGTAATGGAAGCTTTGATGATGAGCCCGGCGCCCGGGGACTCATCATTGAGGTTTAATGGACTTGAGTCAACTTATAATTCAACACTTGGGTATTGCCAGGGTCGTGACTCTGTCTTCGAGAAGATGAGGAGTAATCTTACGAGGGAAGAAGTGCCGACCGCCATGCGCACTTACTCGCCCAGGACACAACATAAGGATTAGCAATGCTAAGTGCCAGTTAAGGCGGGTGTTTCTGGCCTGGAAAGTTCATGACTGAGAGGGACTGGTGACAGCAAGAACATTGTTCTACTCCACAATCAAAAGAACGAAGTGTTTACACTCCGTGCAACATGACTGAAATGTTTGTTTAATTCAACAGTGATTCACCTGTAACTATTGTTCTACAATAATAACGTCAGTAGTAATAATTCATAATCATTAACAATAACTACAAAATTATATTATTTTTTAGTTAAGTTGACGACAATGGGTTTATTGGCATCATTTGAACGAAATACAACTAAGATGTTGTGTATACCAGGGCTGGTGAGCCGCTATATATGTGTATAGGAGCTAGTACGTGGTTTACCTCAAGTATCAATCTCTCTCTCTCTCTCTCTCTCTCTCTCTCTCTCTCTCTCTCTCTCTCTCTCTCTCTCTCTCTCTCTCTCTCTCTCTCTCTCTCTCTCTCTCTCTCTCTCTCTCTCATTCCATTAATTTTACGTGCCCAGCCAACGTAATGTAACCACAACACTATTTTTAATATTATTAAGTTAATACAATATTGTAACTCCAATTGCAGAGATATGAGGCATTGGTTGTCATAATAGGAGTCACTCCTACTTAAGGGGAGGGCATGGGTGTCGATCCCGGCCGCCCATGACACTCCATATATCACCAGGTCGCCATGGAGAACTGTGTGAAGCTCAGTACAGGCGTCTGGTCTCCAGCCTCAGACAGGCAGACAGGTATTCAGTGAAGCATTTTTATTTATAGATGTTTATTCTTCAGCAATAGTTTTTTTCCTGCATTTTACTATCCATTCACCATTCTCTCCCTTATTGTTTCTTCTCCTATTCCTCTTGTTCCTCTTGGAACTCTTCTTACTTCTCTATTTTTTCCTTCTACTATTTACGCCTCCTTTTCCTCGCCTTCTACTTATGTTTCTCCTCCTCTTCTACTCTTCCTCCTCCTTCTCTCCTCTCCTCCTTTTCTTTTCACCTCCTTTTCTTACCTCCTCCTCCTCTTCTCGTGCCCACAACGCCTGCACCATTGTGTCCATTGCAGCATCACTTGATGCGCTCGCCGACGTCGTGACCCGTGCATTCAACTTCCCCCTCTCCCCCCTCCATGGCTGGTGAGAGACCTCACCTCTCCCCCTTCCCCCCCCCCCCACCTCCATGGCTGGTGAGACGCCTCACCCCTCCCTCCCTCCTCTTCCTGTGAGAGAAACCCCTCCTCCCTCCCCTAAGGTGTCTGGTCTGGACCCAGTTCTCTCTGCTGCAAAAATATTAACACATCTTTCGCATATTATATTCCGTATAGCGAATGTGTCGAGTCGTTTGCACACATTATGTGTAAAACAAAATATGTCTCCTTTCGGAAGACTTCGAATCCAGTATTTGTCATATTTTGTCAACCACTGTTCTCTGTGCAGTGAATCAAGTTCATACTAGCACTATGCTGCTACTCTTAATGATACTAGCACTATGCTGCTACTCTTAATGATACTAGCACTATGCTGCTACTCTTAATGATACTAGCACTATGCTGCTACTCTTAATGATACTAGCACTATGCTGCTACTCTTAATGATACTAGCACTATGCTGCTACTCTTAATGATACTAGCACTATGCTGCTACTCTTAATGATACTAGCACTATGCTGCTACTCTTAATGATACTAGCACTATGCTGCTACTCTTAATGATACTAGCACTATGCTGCTACTCTTAATGATACTAGCACTATGCTGCTACTCTTAATGATACTAGGACTTTGCTGCTACTCTTAATGATACTAGGACTATGCTGCTACTCTTAATGATACTAGCACTATGCTGCTACTCTTAATGATACTAGCACTATGCTGCTACTCTTAATGATACTAGGACTATGCTGCTACTCTTAATGATACTAGGACTATGCTGCTACTCTTAATGATACTAGCACTATGCTGCTACTCTTAATGATACTAGGACTATGCTGCTACTCTTAATGATACTAGTATTACTGCTAGCATTGCTATTCCTGCTTCTGCTGCTATCACTGCTACATCTATTACTTCTATTACCTACTAGTACTATTACTTCTATTACCTACTAGTACTATTACTTCTACTACTGTTATTACTACTATTATTACCTAAACAACCGCTACTTCTAGGAATACATTAATAATACTACTAATAATATCAGGACTCTCCCCTCGTACGAGACACGGGATCACAGCGGCTGTAGACCAAAACAAGAGACGATCGATGCCAGTAAATGCGTCAATCACAACGTAACTATGTTACATTTACGGTTGTATTGACTATTGGCATGCGTGTTTCTTCCTCTGGCATGTCATTCATGTGGGGGAGACCTGCAGCCTGTTTGGGAAGGCTGGCCACATGCCAACTATGTGTAGAGTGGTGATATGCAACCTGTTCAGAATGCCTTGAAATCCCTTCTGATTCTACGACCTTCTTTACAGGTGTTTTGTTTTTTGTTTTTCACGGGTGCAGTAAACATGAATTTCGGCTAGTCAGTTATTTGCGTAAATAATATGTTGACTCGAAGTTGATTTTATGTATCAGATATTTATATATGCAATGGCATCGAAGAGATTGGGAACATTAAATCAATCTCTTTCTCTCTCTCTCTCTCTCTCTCTATCTCTCTCTCTCTCTCTCTCTCTCTCTCTCTCACACTTTTTCTTTCCTATTCTCCTCTCTCCCTCTCTTCTCTCTCCCTGTCTCATTTTCACATCCTCTCTCCTCCCTCTCCTTCTCTCTGTTTATACTTGACAGAAATATTTTGATGGGAAATAGATGCCTCACCGGACGACAGGGCTGTGAAATATTTTTTGTCATAAGACAAAGAATGTGTAATGACTGTGGACCTCAAGTTGAACTGATAAAGGCGGCAGCCATTTGAATACGAAATCAGATTAAAAATTCACTCTAAAGCATTCCTGCAATTACTTACTGTCTGCGTATAGATTTGTCCATTATAACCGCAAGTGAAATCATGAATTAGATATTCAATAATTATGCCCAAGTGATAGGCACTAATATCGTCAATAAATCATAGCCAATGAACAGCAAAATCATTGAAATATTCCTGTGGTTGGCAGCCTGGAGACTCTAACTAATCACAGTGTTCCAGTCTGGTACTTGTTGATGTGTCATGAAGGATGAAGCTGGCCACTGTGTTCCTGAATAACTTTTGAGGTTGGCCTCCAGTCGCTTCATAGTGAATCCTGAGCCTGGCCTCTGTGGACATTAACGATAACCACAACGTTGATTTTTTTTTTTCGCCTGAGATTGGCTCCTTGGAGGTTGAAGCTGACCTTATTGTCTCGGGCTGGATCCTGAGGTTTGCTTCTGGAGGCTGAAGCTGATCAAATGTTAAAGACTGGTTTCTAAGGTCATCTGCAGGTGACTAGAACATTAAATACCATTCCAGAGTGGGTCTGGGGTTACCCCAGATAAACTGGAGCAACCGTTCCATACTGATACCTGAGGTAGGCACCTGGTGGATGCTGCTGACCCCAGAGTCTCAGGATGGCTTAAGATCAACACGACCTAGGTAGAGAGGTTTCTCTCTCTCTCTCTCTCTCTCTCTCTCTCTCTCTCTCTCTCTCTCTCCTCTCTCTCTCTCTCTCTCTCTCTCTCTCTCTCTCTCTCTCTCTCTCTCTCTCTCTCTCTCTCTCACTCTCACTCTCTCTTCTCTCTCTCTTCCCACACTCTCTCTTCAGAAAGCGACAACAATCCCCAGGTCGCAGCCAGCGGGCTCACCTGTCTAATTCACTTTCTAACTCCGTCGTAAACAGGTCTTGACGTTACAACTACCTTGAAAACTTGTACATACGCATATGACCGTATGTCTCACTCTCCTCTCCCCACCTCCCATGACACATGACACACATACACACACACATGTGCACATACGCATAACCATATATCTCCTCCCCTTCTTCCCACCGCTGAAAACACATACACATGTGCACATTTTTAATGTTTCATAATTATATATATATAATATATATATTATATATATATATATATATATATATATATATATATATATATATATATATATATATATATATATATATATATATATATATACTCTTTCTATTCTTTTGTAATAACTCATGCTTCACTGAAAGGCAAATTTTTTTTTTTTGGGGGGGGAGTTCTCTAGTTTTTGACTTGTCATATTTTTGTTGTACTTTGGGTTGACCCAACACACCTTTCTCGCTGCTTTCTAGCCTTATCTCTCATATTCTGTAATCTTGTAATATATCTCTTCCATGCTGTACTCGTGAAATATCCCTCTCTTCCATGCTGACCTCTTGTTATATCTCTTCCTGTTTATTCTTATCAACCGCTTGACTTCCCTGATTAACTGCTCTTAGCATGTTTCAGATTACTATAATTTTACACAAATAATAATTCTCGATCCAACACCTTTACTTTCTTAAACATTCACTTTCAATTGTGTTCTGTCACTTGCATAAACAAAACATTCAACTGATCTACATAATCTTCACCATTCTCTTCCATGTAAACTGCATCATCAGCACTCATCATATTTGGTATACTCCGTTTATTCCAATCACATACACACCTCTGTGTTGTATGTGTGGTGAGTCTCCTCGTGTTCTCATACACAGACCCATCAAACAACCATTGTGGACTATTCCTTTTCCCCCCCTGTCCCATCCCTAATCCTTATCCTGACCCCTTCCCAGCGCTATATAGTCGTAATGGCTTGGGGCTTTCCCCCCTGATAATGCCCTTCCTCCCACATTAATATAAAACCAGCCATCATATAACTTATTAACACTGACGCAAAAATTCCTTCCTGAAACCTAATTATCGAGAAAAGACAAAAAAATTACAGAACATTTCTGTTCGTATTTAGAGCCAACAATATCCTCCGATAATTAACAGCAACATTCTATAATCTAAATATTTGAAAATGAGTCCCGCTCTTTTCACTTTATTACACGCTTGCTCTAAGTTGGGGCTCAGGAATTAACGCTCGACCCTGAAAAGCACATCTAGGTCTCCCCCCCC
>NW_025553120.1:17500-25205 GCF_020424385.1 Procambarus clarkii | reverse complement strand
ACACCCTCCCCTCTACAACCTCTCACCCCTCACCCCTCACCTCTCCCTTCACCAACACAAGCTGCACAACCCCCCCCCCCCTTCTCCCCCTCGCTTAGTAATTGTCTGACACGGAAAATGGTGACCCAGCCACCACTGTGTCACATTATATTCACCCTTTGAGCCCCTTGTCACAAGGGTCAGTTTTGGCCGCCGACTGTCCTCGTCTATTAAGCCATTGTTTTGGTTCAATAATGTGAGCGCTATTCGTGGCCACCTGTGTATGGCAGCGGTATACGGGGCCACCTGTGTATGGCAGCGGTATACGTGGCCACCTGTGTATGGCAGCGGTATACGGGGCCACCTGTGTATGGCAGCGGTATACGGGGCCACCTGTGTATGGCAGCGGTATACGTGGCCAACTCTGTATGGCAGCGGTATACGTGGCCACCTGTGTATGGCAGCGGTATACGGGGCCAACTCTGTATGGCAGCGGTATACGTGGCCAACTCTGCATGGCAGCGGTATATGTGGCCAACTCTGTATGGCAGCGGTATACGTGGTCACCTGTGTATGGCAGCAGTATTCGTGGCCACCTGTGTATGGCAGCACTATATGTGGCCACCTGTGTATGGCAGCGGTATACGTGGCCAACTCTGTATGGCAGCGGTATACGTGGCTACCTGTGTATGGCAGCGGTATACGTGGCCAACTCTGTATGGCAGCGGTATACGGGGCCACCTGTGTATGGCAGCGGTATACGTGGTCACCTGTGTATGGCAGCAGTATACGGGGCCACCTGTGTATGGCAGCGGCATACGTGGTCACCTGTGTATGGCAGCAGTATACGGGGCCACCTGTGTATGGCAGCGGTATACGTGGTCACCTGTGTATGGCAGCGGTATACGTGGCCACCTGTGTATGGCAGCGGTATACGTGGCCACCTGTGTATGGCAGCGGTATACGTAGCCACCTGTGTATGGCAGCGGTATACGTGGCCACCTGTGTATGGCAGCGGTATACGTGGCCACCTGTGTATGGCAGCAGTATACGTGGCCACCTGTGTATGGCAGCAGTATACGTGGCCACCTGTGTATGGCAGCAGTATACGTGGCCACCTGTGTATGGCAGCAGTATACGTGGCCACCTGTGTATGGAGAGGTGGGCCACATACAGTGGCCAGGAGGCTGGGCTGGCCACCATTGACTGTCTACTCTGCTCTTCACTCTACCTAAACCGCTCTACCTAGACTACTCTACATAGAGCCCTGGAGGCCTCCACACACAGCGCTCTACACAGACTACTCTACCTCGAGCCCCGACACACTTCCCTAGAGGAGTGACTCCATATCATAACTCAGAGAAAAAAATATCAACGTATATATAAATATGTTTCACTCGAGACGAAGACATCCCAGAGGGGCTCCGTGCACCTGATCCCTATATAATGTGTTTAACTTGTAATGTAATCAGTTTTCACACCGAAGCCTCAGAGGCCGGGGGGGGGGGAAATATTACCTCGAACCCTCGGTGGATTTGCATACGAATGTTTGGAATGAGCCGAGCATTCAAGCGGTGTTTTACGTATGTTTTGGGGATGAATTATTCCAGTGTGTGTGTGTTTAGTGTTGAGACCCGCCTTGCGCGTTCTCAGTGACCTGCTGAGGACACGAGGATAGGTGGGTGAGGCGTAAGGATAGGTAGGTAGGTAAGGAGCTAGGATAGAGCTGGCTTTACATGTTCTGCTGGACTCAAGAAGGTGGCAGTCCACTGGATAGTGTTTTTATGGAGGAAACACCACAAAATAATACTTGACCAGACGAAGAAAAATTCACTATTTTCCAGATGATTTCTCCGAAGACGTTTCTGACCGGACCGGAGATGAAAGGACTCAGAGGAGATTTGAGGAGGTGGTGATGATGTGTCCCCCCCCCCCCCCCATCCCTTATCTTGGTAGTGAGGGTGATGGTGGTCCTCTCATGTTATCTGTAGCCCTCCCCTACCCCCTCACTTACCCCTCACACTCCCCCTTCACATCCCTCCATTCACTCCTTTTATAATAATAGAATAGGACTAATAGAATAGGACTAGAATAGAGAATATAGAATAGGACTAATAGAACAAGAACCCGGCAATGTGATGTTATAGTGGCCAGAATACGCCTGGGATATAGACGTATCTGGCAGCTTTCTCAAAACCCAAATGTCGAGTACACAATGTGTCAACTTTGTGAAAGAGAAAACATGCACTCTCTTGAACATTATATTGTAGAATGTCCCATACTGACTGACTTTCGCCCTCCTGGGCTAAGGTATGCTGAACTCTGTAGTTACTATATGAGTACTGGAACACTTGATGATATATTGGACTTGTATCCAAAATTGACCATGTAATGTATCAATCATACAATGTATGTATGTGATGTAACTATATAACCTGAGCTTGTAAAAGCACCTTCATCACCTTCAGTGATTAAGTGCTTAATTGCACACTAGTTTCTTTATCAGCTACCTCACCCTGTCAGGGTAAATGAGACAAATGTATGTGAATGCATGTATGTGTGTATATATGTATGTGTATGTGTGTGTGTGTATGTATATGTATGGGTATAAAGCAAATATGGAAGCTGATCAGAATTACATTTCACCTTTGTGAATGTACATTAATGACACTATGTAAAAGACACATCTAATACTTTATGTAGGGCGTACGTAAATCTGTGTATCTTTGTATTTACGTATGTAGGTTAGCTTAGCATTTTAAAAGCACCGAATCACCTTCTGTGGTTGAGTGTTCAATAAACCCTTGAACTATATGTTTAACACTTCTCTAACCCTGTCCATGGAGGACAGAAGAAAATGTATATATGCTGGTTAGCATTGTAAATGTGTGGCCACGTCTGTGGTAGAAAATAATAATAAAAAAAAAAATAAAAAAAAAACTCCTTTTATAGCACTAGATCTCACTCTTCTATTCCTATCCTCTTCCAGTCAAGCCTTCCCCTCGCCCCCTCTCCCTCCACTCTCACCACTCTCTCTCTCTCTCTCTCTCTCTCTCTCTCTCTCTCTCTCTCTCTCTCTCTCTCTCTCTCTCTCTCTCTCTCTCTCAACCCGTCCCTTCCTTTCTCTTCATTTCTCTTCTCTCCCATTTTATCCCTTCCCCTCCTATCCTTTTATGTCCACTCCACCCTCTAATAGCCTCATCTAGTCGTCTCTCACCCCACTATTCCGCTCGCCTCCTATTCCACCCCATCCCATCCTATCCCTCCCCTTCTATCCTCTCTCTTACCCTCGACTTCTCAGGCCTCAAGCCAGGAGCTCAGATGATTCCTGGACGATTAAACTCTAAGAGAAGTCACTTTGCGATGAGCTCGAGTCACTGTTATATATAACAAACACGTGAACAGCGGCGGCTGTGATCCCCTGTTCCACATGTGTAACCCCACATATATGGCTACCTTACACACCTGACTAATAGTCTCAGTCCAACCGATCCAATTAGAATGCAACTTATGCGCAAATCTCCAGTGCAAATTTTTTGCATCAGAAACGTCTCAGACACTTTGTACAGGTCACGACAGTGTGAGCTAAGACAGAGGAAGACACAATGGGCCTCTTAGATCAATGAGACGAAGTGGTATGCCTGGGGTTAGAATGACCTCGTTAGGTCATCCCAAAATAGGTCAATGTTTAGACCTATACTCCTGCAAAGATGCTGGGGAGCCCCCGTGGGAGGCTGGCTAGACCTCAGGTCACACGTGGAGAGAGAGAGAGAGGGAGAGAGAGAGAGAGAGAGAGAGAGAGAGAGAGAGAGAGAGAGAGAGAGAGAGAGAGAGAGAGAGAGAGAGAGAGAGAGAGAGAGAGAGAGAGAGAGAGAGAGAGAGAGAGAGAGAGAGAGAGAGAGAGAGAGAGAGAGAGAGAGAGAGAGAGAGAGAGAGAGAGAGAATATTGTTCCGTCAAAGGTTGTTGAAAACATTTCAAGAAAAGTTGTATAAATTTTGGGGGTGAAATTATAACAAAATATCAAAATACAAAGTTCATGCAAAAAAGGGAAGCGAATGTCATGAAGGATTCCTCTGGGTCCTGTAATATATGTAATGTATTAATACAGAAATGTTCTTGTACTGGTCCTATGTACACCAGACAGATAAGAGATTGACACTGACGTATCTACAGCTGTATCTGACACCTGTATACACCCCCCCCCCTGTCCCTATATTAAACACCTGCACACTGTATCCGCTTGTAGTGATTGAGAAAGATATAAGAAAGATATATAAAAAAATGGGAGTTATGATAGTCCTTTAACTTATTCTGTGACAACCATCAATGTGGAACACAGAGACTATGTCTGTGTAACTCTATGTCTTACAGACTTGCTCTGGCACGGTACATCGGCATCTGTATTAGTGAGCGTCAATGCCCTCTGATAGCCACAGAGCTGTTGTACTAAAAGTCCACTGCGGGCTCGCCATAACCCGTGCTACTTGGAACATTTTGTTCAAGGTAGCAATTCTTAAACAACAACTTTTGTCCTAAATACACTATTAAACAAACTATTGAATTATATACTCATTGACTTTCTAGTTGACGAACTTAAGAGAGACTTTTGGCTTTCAACTTACGTGTAAAAGTGCTTACTGGACGCTTTGTAGGGTGGCGGAAACTATTGGGCTCTACAACTTACAGAGATAGTTCTTATCTCTCTTATCTCTGATGCTAACAAATCCCTTTGACAAAGCTGAACGGCGCCAAACTTTTTAGAGTATTTCTCAACAGGAAACTATGTCTTGTCATCGCTAGATTATTTTTTATATATTTCTTATCAAGTATGCAAATTAGCTGTGAAATGATGTAATGTCATTTGAAAATTTCTCCGTAAAAATTAAGTCAAACGAGGTCCTGTTTTTAGTCCTATATTCTTTGCGATCTATACTCTATGGTGATCCATTGTTGAAAGAGTTAAGAGCCAGAAGAACTGGCTCTTTGTTGAAAGAGTTAAGAGCCAGAAGAACTGGCTCTTTGTTGAAAGAATTAAGAGCTACATATGCAGTACTAAAGCCATTGTTTCTCCTGTAGTAATGATCTAGTTCTACTCACCAACCGCAAAGACTATATGAAAGATACACGCGAAAAACATCGTGCAGAACACAACCTGTATCATTCTTGATACATCATCAATTTTTTTTTATTTAACACTCGGTGTCTTAAGCTTGTATAGAGGTGAACTATGGGGGTCCCTGTAACATGCTAACCTTGGTAAACTTTGTAAGCTGAATTGGAGGAAACTGGGTGTCCATTACCCCGAAATCACCTCAAGATAACGTCAAGAATCATCTCAAGATAACCTCAAGATAACCACCAAGCTAGCACTCATTACCATCTACCTGGCCTCATGTCTACATCTACACTTAAAGAATAATTCCACAAACGATAGACACAAACAATCGCCTTGATAATGGTCCAGGAAGGATCGAAACGTCGTCGTCTCTTCACTTTCTAGTGTGTGGTCTGGTCAACATTGAAACAAATCTTGAGTGAATCAACCATCCAGTAAACTCAACTCATTTTTTTCAGGCACTTACTTACCACTGACCTCTCTTACTTATTCTGAAATATTAAGTTAATTGTTTGGAAATGGACCTTAAGAAAATATATATATATATATATATATATATATATATATATATATATATATATATATATATATATATATATATATATATATATATATATATATACCTCCTGTAGCACATGAGACAATATTTGGAGTTAATGAAGGAACACGTGTAACAAAGGGGTGAATTATTGACATGTATTTTGAGGTCAATTTTAGCCAGGTCTGTTATACGAACTGGGTTTTTTTTTGGAGTGATTTTTGTTATCCTCAGAATGTGTTGATTCTGATGGCTAGAATGTTGAGGGTGAGCAAATTTGTTTATTTTTATGGTGTGATTAGTTTGTATTAGTTTAACTTTTGAATTGTCTAATCATCATCCTAATTTTGAGATATGAATTGGGGCAATAACTGTCTTGCCGCTCAAATGGCAAACCTCACTTTGGTTGTACAATATATTACCTTTCTAAGTGTAAACTAAGTGTCACTCACTTGATGCCTTAATGTACAAATGTAAGTGAGGTTTAGGGTTCTGTACACTTGTTTAGTCCTGCCAATACTGTAATGGTTTGTATAGATGGTTACAAATGTGTTGTAACTATTGTTACAAATAGGTTGTGTCTCTGATAATGACATCGTCTGTGCTGCCTCGTATTGTGACTGTCGTGTGGTTAATGTGCTGTAAGGTGGATGTAAATGTCCTAATTATATATGTAGAACTATTTATGGATAAAGCTTTTAGATTTGATTATAATTGTCAACATCTGTTTTCGTTGGTTTGAAGCATGCATTAGCAAAATTAAATATTGCTAAGTGCCATTATCTTATCGTTCCTAGTCATAGCAAATTGTGTCTTGTTAACCGAGACACACGCCTATGAGCAGAAGCGGAATTATTAGGAGAAAGTGCCAAGCCATTACGACTATATAGTATTGGGAACTGGTCAGGATTAGGATTTGGGATGGGACGGAGGGAAGGAATGGTGCCAGCGTTTAAATTATATTTTAAATTTTGCCCCGAGGGGCGAGTTTATTGGGCAGCGCCACTCATCCTGTGAGTGGACACACCGCCATAGTGACAGTATTGGGCAGCGTCACTCATCCTGTGAGTGGACACACCGCCATAGTGACAGTATTGGGCAGCGTCACTCATCCTGTGAGTGGACACACCGCCATAGTGACAGTATTGGGCAGCGTCACTCATCCTGTGAGTGGACACACCGCCATAGTGACATTATTGGGCAGCGTCACTCATCCTGTGAGTGGACACACCGCCATAGTGACAGTATTGGGCAGCGTCACTCATCCTGTGAGTGGACACACCGCCATAGTGACAGTATTGGGCAGCGTCACTCATCCTGTGAGTGGACACACCGCCATAGCAGCACGTATAACACTCCCCAATAGGAAGAAAACCCGCTGGGTTATTCATCCTGTCACTTGTACCCAGACACAGCTGGGACTTGCTTAACTGTCTCAAGTGAACAGCTTCTCATACTAGAAGATTAACATTTGTCAACCCTTAAAAGCTTACGTTATCTTGCGGGTGCAAAATGGGGGAATCTTTTAATAACAGCATCTGTGTTTGACAAATGGTATTTTCCTGTCTCAAACAATGTGGGGTTTATTATTCTACACATATTTCTTATGTCTTTCAGGTGTTCACATTCTCTCTGGTAGTGGTCAAGGCGGTGTCCGTCACTCTCACCACAGATTCTGCAACTCCGCTGCTCAACTGTTGTTTCTATTCCGTATCTCCATGGATATTTGTATCCAAGACTGATTCTCGCTATTACTGATTCTCTCCCGCGTCCTCGTCCTCCATAATGATTGGGATTGCCAGCAGCAACCATGTTGTACCATCGTATAGATTCACTGATTTGTGCTTCTATCCTCCTTCCCTCAGTTACCTTGTCACGGTGATGTTGCCTGACAATACCTCTAATTTGTAGTAGAGTCTTGGGTATGAAGTATTCAATATGATCTCCTTCAGCGCCTGCAGCAGCCAGCACATCTGCTCGTTCATTCCCACATATTCCAACATGGATCCACAGAAACTTGACGACTCTTCCCTGGTTGATTTGTACCCTCACAGCGCTCTTGATTTCAGCA
>NW_025553120.1:7500-12500 GCF_020424385.1 Procambarus clarkii | reverse complement strand
CATTATTGTCCCGTGTTTTCTGGCATTATTGTCCCGTGTTTTCTGGCATTATTGTCCCGTGTTTTCTGGCATTATTGTCCCGTGTTTTCTGGCATTATTGTCCCGTGTTTTCTGGCATTATTGTCCCGTGTTTTCTGGCATTATTGTCCCGTGTTTTCTGGCATTATTGTCCCGTGTTTTCTGGCATTATTGTCCCGTGTTTTCTGGCATTATTGTCCCGTGTTTTCTGGCATTATTGTCCCGTGTTTTCTGGCATTATTGTCCCGTGTTTTCTGGCATTATTGTCCCGTGTTTTCTGGCATTATTGTCCCGTGTTTTCTGGCATTATTGTCCCGTATTTTCAGGCATTATTGTCCCGTATTTTCAGGCATTATTGACCCGTGTTTTCATGCATTATTTTCCCGTATTTTCAGGCATTATTGTCCCGTATTTTCAGGCATTATTGTCCCGTATTTTCAGGCATTATTGACCCGTATTTTCAGGCATTATTGACCCGTGTTTATCACATTACATAACACCCGTGTTATATTACATAAACACATTACCTCACATCAATACATTCAGCCATTACTGATCTCAGTCAAATATATTACTCCCCCTCTTCTACCTACCTGTCTGAAGGTCCTGGTTTAGGAGTGGACTGAAGTCAGCTGGAATCACCAGGTATTTGGCGTTAATTAACAGGTGAAAAGACTCGAGGGCAAGGTAATTAGTATGCAAATTATATGCAAACGTGTTTCACAATGATGGATTTTTTTTTTTGTAATATGTTTCCTGCTCGCATGAAATAAATGTTTGTTTTGAGTCGCGGAGGTGAAAATGCGTGTCATAGAAAACGGGAAGCTGTAGTGGAGGATGAAGTAGTTTGTGGGTTGTTTGGGGGTTGTTTGGGGGTTGTTTGGGGGTGTTTGTGGGTTGTTTGCGGGTAGTTTGGGGGTTGTTTGGGGGTTGTTTGTGGGTTGTTTGTGGGTTGTTTGGGGGTTGTTTGTGGGTTGTTTGTGGGTTGTTTGGGGGTTGTTTGTGGGTTGTTTGTGGGTTGTTTGCGGGTAGTTTGTGGGTTGTTTGTGGGTTGTTTGCGGGTAGTTTGGGGGTTGTTTGGGGGTTGTTTGTGGGTTGTTTGCGGGTAGTTTGGGGGTTGTTTGTGGGTTGTTTGTGGGTTGTTTGCGGGTAGTTTGTGGGTTGTTTGTGGGTTGTTTGCGGGTAGTTTGGGGGTTGTTTGTGGGTTGTTTGTGGGTTGTTTTGCGGGTTGTTTGTGGGTTGTTTGCGGGTAGTTTGGGGGTTGTTTGCGGGTAGTTTGTGGGTTGTTTGTGGGTTGTTTGCGGGTAGTTTGGGGGTTGTTTGTGGGTTGTTTGTGGGTTGTTTGGGGGTTGTTTGTGGGTTGTTTGGGGGTAGTTTGTGGGTTGTTTGCGGGTAGTTTGGGGGTTGTTTGTGGGTTGTTTGGGGGTTGTTTGTGGGTTGTTTGCGGGTAGTTTGTGGGTTGTTTGTGGGTTGTTTGTGGGTTGTTTGGGGGTTGTTTGGGGGTTGTTTGTGGGTAGTTTGTGGGTTGTTTGGGGGTTGTTTGGGGGTAGTTTGTGGGTTGTTTGGGGGTTGTTTGGGGGTAGTTTGTGGGTTGTTTGTGGGTTGTTTGGGGGTAGTTTGTGGGTTGTTTGTGGGTTGTTTGTGGGTAGTTTGTGGGTTGTTTGTGGGTTGTTTGTGGGTAGTTTGTGGGTAGTTTGTGGGTTGTTTGTGGGTAGTTTGTGGTTTTTTTTTTTTTTATGGGTTGTTTGTGGGTAGTTTGTGGGTTGTTTGTGGGTAGTTTGTGGGTAGTTTGTGGGTAGTTTGTGTGTAGTTTGTGGGTAGTTTGTGGGTTGTTTGGGGGTTGTTTGTGGGTAGTTTGTGGGTAGTTTGTGGGTAGTTTGTGGGTTGTTTGTGGGTAGTTTGTGGGTAGTTTGTGGGTTGTTTGTGGGTAGTTTGTGGGTAGTTTGTGGGTTGTTTGTGGGTAGTTTGTGATAAAATAAAGTAAGTCTTTATTTTTATTTAAAATAAAGTAAGTCTTCCCTACTGGCCATCACAGTCTCCAGCCCTTGGCTCAACTAACATATGTGGCTGGAACTAACATGTATTTGAACTAACATATGTGGTATGAACTAACATATGTGGCATGAACTAACATATGTGGTATGAACTAACATATGTGGCATGAACTAACATATGTGGCATGAACTAACATATGTGGTATGAACTAACATATGTGGCATGAACTAACATATGTGGCATGAACTAACATATGTGGTATGAACTAACATATGTGGCATGAACTAACATATGTGGCATGAACTAACATATGTGGTATGAACTAACATATGTGGCATGAACTAACATATGTGGCATGAACTAACATATGTGGCATGAACTAACATATGTGGTATGAACTAACATATGTGGCATGAACTAACATATGTGGCATGAACTAACATATGTGGCATGAACTAACATATGTGGCATGAACTAACATATGTGGCATGAACTAACATATGTGGTATGAACTAACATATGTGGCATGAACTAATATAACCGTATATATATGCACCCTTAAGGGTACCCAGCTTTTTGGTCTATATACACATTGGAAACGGCGACCAATCGTCGTCTCGGCTTTATTATAAATATATTATAATATTATATATAATATAAATACTCTTGATTTGTATTATATATATGATATAAAAAGTTCATGGCATATAAGTACATCATGAACAAATGTATTTACCTATTGCGCCCAAATTAGAATTGTTAGAATTATTTCACAGTTTTGTGGACATCGTTGTCTAATGTTTTACTGAATACTAAGATTTTTTTTTCAAGTTTTGTATTAAAGGTCATATGGGAGTGTGAGAGTCGCCTGAAGGCTCATAAGGGCTCCCAGGGGCTCCGAACCATTCTCTCTACTAGTGTGATTGGTCCTGGTTGATATCTGGTTGATGGGGTTCTGGGAGTTCTTCTACTCCCCAAGCCCGACCCGAGGCCAGGCTTGACCTGTGAGAGTTTGGTCCACCAGGCTGTTGCTTGGAGCGGCCCGCAGGCCCACATATACCTGGTTGATGGGGTTCTGGGAGTTCTTCTACTCCCCAAGCCCGACCCGAGGCCAGGCTTGACCTGTGAGAGTTTGGTCCACCAGGCTGTTCCTTGGAGCGGCCCGCAGGCCCACATATACCTGGTTGATGGGGTTCTGGGAGTTCTTCTACTCCCCAAGCCCGACCCGAGGCCAGGCTTGACCTGTGAGAGTTTGGTCCACCAGGCTGTTCCTTGGAGCGGCCCGCAGGCCCACATATACCTGGTTGATGGGGTTCTGGGAGTTGTTCTACTCCCCAAGCCCGGCCCGAGGCCAGGCTTGACCTGTGAGAGTTTGGTCCACCAGGCTGTTGCTTGGAGCGGCCCGCAGGCCCACATATACCTGGTTGATGGGGTTCTGGGAGTTCTTCTACTCCCCAAGCCCGACCCGAGGCCAGGCTTGACCTGTGAGAGTTTGGTCCACCAGGCTGTTCCTTGGAGCGGCCCGCAGGCCCACATATACCTGGTTGATGGGGTTCTGGGAGTTCTTCTACTCCCCAAGCCCGACCCGAGGCCAGGCTTGACCTGTGAGAGTTTGGTCCACCAGGCTGTTCCTTGGAGCGGCCCGCAGGCCCACATATACCTGGTTGATGGGGTTCTGGGAGTTCTTCTACTCCCCAAGCCCGACCCGAGGCCAGGCTTGACCTGTGAGAGTTTGGTCCACCAGGCTGTTCCTTGGAGCGGCCCGCAGGCCCACATATACCTGGTTGATGGGGTTCTGGGAGTTGTTCTACTCCCCAAGCCCGGCCCGAGGCCAGGCTTGACCTGTGAGAGTTTGGTCCACCAGGCTGTTGCTTGGAGCGGCCCGCAGGCCCACATATACCTGGTTGATGGGGTTCTGGGAGTTGTTCTACTCCCCAAGCCCGACCCGAGGCCAGGCTTGACCTGTGAGAGTTTGGTCCACCAGGCTGTTGCTTGGAGCGGTTCTGACCATCACCCGGCCATGTTACGCACGTACCCAACACCAATTCCTTGAATAAAAATAAAAATGGTGAGGTTATCTGCAAGTATCTGTCATGTAGGCAGATGAATAGACAAAGAGATATACATACAGCCATTTTCACTAATAGATATATAGACATATCTTAATTGTTTCATCCAATTGCGGTAATCTGGTGTTCATGTTGTCGTATATGTTCTGAACAACACGGGAACTGTAGACTTTCACTTTCACTGCTTGGATGAAATCAACTTTCAATTACGTTATATCCTGAGTGTAAATAATTCCGGAGCCAAGAGTGTAAACATTGAACTCTGACGTTGTTTTAGATTTAGCTACTCAGAACGAAGTGTCCATGTAGCACGGGCTATGGTGAGCCCGTAATGGACTCTGACGTCTCGTCTCCGTTATTAAGAGCAGGAACCGAAGTGAAGGGGAGTGAACTATCAGGGAGAAAGCGCCAAGCCATTACGACTATAGCACTGGGAAGGGGTCATGTTAAGGATTTGCGGTGGGACGGAGGGAAAGGAATGGTGCTCAACCACTTGTGGACTGTCGGGGATTGAACGCCGACCTGCATGACGCGTGACCGTCGCTCTACCGTCCACCCCAAGTGGTTAGGGGGAGGAAGAACCGAGTGATGGCAAACTTCTTGACGAAGGTGATACATCTTATAACAATTCAAGAAGGGAACCCCCAAGACCTGAACGTATCGTGGGGGAGGAACACGACCGTCACGACTCGTATGGGTCCCTGGGGATCCCTGGAGGTCCCTGGGGCCTGTGGGTCCCTGGAGGTCCCTGGGGATCCCTGTGGGTCCCTGGGGATCCCTGAAGGTCCCTGTGGGTCCCTGGACGTCCCTGGAAGGTCCCTAGAGGTCCCCGGGGGCTCCAGGGGGTTCAGGGGCGCAACTGGAGATCATCACTTTACCTTATATTATCCATAATTATAACCCAAAGACTGCAGACGC